>BPLR01000714.1:0-199470 GCA_021605095.1 Caerostris extrusa
AATAAAAACCCAAAAAATCAATCGCGAATCATTTATTTTTTAAACTCTCATCGAAAATCTGGCAATCCATAACAATAATGTTGCCAACAAGAAAAGCTTTACAATAATTAATTCAAAAACAACTTCTACAATTATTAAAATATTTGTGAATTACTTTAAGTTAATCTACATTTATTCCTACCAATAACGAATGTTAAGTTAGAAAGGTTGAAGCAAGTAATGATGCTTATCATCAAAATAATAATAACATTAATATACAATATCAGTTTTTTAAATCTAATGGTGTCTTAAGAAATCTACCACCAATTCGGGACTGTCATAGCGATTTGATTTCGGGTTGCGTCATCGTTAAGCTTGGTTGAATCTCAGCTGGCGTAGGCATATTATGTACATAAGTCGGAGTTGTAGGTTCTTTTTGTTCTGTAAGTTATGGTAGAATATTTGATGGCTTTAATCTGTCTACCTACTCCAACTTCTACAACTTTTTGATCTCTCCATTGCCAGTGCAGAAATTTACGTCAATTTTTCTTACTTTATTCACTCCGATCCTTTTTGATAGTGATCAACTTCCGATACAGTTATCCCTTCAACTTTTTCTTCACAAAAACTTGTAGATCAATCATTATAGGGTATAAAGCTCATATTTTTCTTCATGAACTACAGAATCTCGCTCGCACTTTTGAATCGCATTCTGACTTACATTCTTTTTCTTGTCCCATGCTCTCTTTAATAATAAGAAATCTCCCGCCACTCAATACTCCCTTGGTGAAATACTCACTGCAATATAAATACACTTTTTACGACAATAACGTAAACTTTTTATCCAAGCTCGATCTCAACTTCTCGCGACCTCTGGACTGTTATGAAATAATATGTAGACTAGCGACAGATTCCATTTTTAGATACAGATTTTATTTTATGACACACAAATAAAAATGAGCACAATATTTATAAAAAAAAGTAAAACACAAGACAAAATATCAGCTTCATTTTGTTCTACATGGCGCCATGATACGTGATTGTCACACCCAATCTTGAACTTCACTGCAATTGTCTACGGGGAAACCCATCTAAGTGAAAAGGCGTTGGCATCAACCATTTCTTGGTACCAAAAGCGTGCTCAAACCTTCTGAGTGCGTCTCTGCAATACCTCAGTTTCTAAAAGTCGGTTTCCAACCTATTCATGGATAGCGCTACACTAGTCAGTACAGACCCTACCATCCAATGAGATTTGATTAACTTTCGGGAGAACATCCTCTATAAATAATATTAGCAAGATTCATTTCACAGGTGCCTGTCTCCAACTTTCCAGTGGTCTCAATTGACTCTTTTTACACCGTTTTAAACAAAAATTGACCCCTACTTCTGTTCACGAATCCACCAGAGAGTCACTAGGGAATCTCACTGAAATGTAACCTTTATTTCAGGCAAATCAAGAGCCAATATAATTGAATGTGCTTAATAAAGCTCCTGTCCTATGATATTAATTTTAATTTAGTATCGACAATTTTTTGAGAAGTGCAAACTCTAGATTTGACTCGTAAGAGACAAATTTTTAACATCAAGTTCACCTCTGTTCATAAAAACACAAGCTGCAAACGATTTTACTCATGCATGACAAATACATGTGATTCAGATGTCTCATTTACTTCCAAATAAGGTGGAATATTTGTATTATTTAAGATAGGCATCTTTATTAACTGATCTGAAAATGACTTTTGCATGTTATCAGGTTTAGGGGCTGTCCCAATTTAATTTGTTTCTCCAGGTCTCTAGCATAAACAACCGTGGTAATAACCCCCAAGCACAAAATTCCCAAGGGGGTCAATTATGTGTTGTACCAAAGACAAAACGGCTCTTTTCTTTTTGAATTCGATTGTGGATACCAAGCATCTCTAAATTGAAATATCCTCAATAGATTTAGATATGCAAACTAAATCGGTTACTTTCCCAATTTCTTAAATTAAAACATGCACGTTTCAGTAAATTCTATGCTCGAGTAACAGATTGATCTAATTCATTTAAGCTGAACAATCCTATTACATAATTATCGACATAAAAAGAATGCAGAAGCTGGACTACAGCATAAGAATATTCTTTTGAGGAACAAATGAATATTCTTATTCTGTAACAAATAATTCAAAAAGATGCCATGAAGAGAAATGGATTTGTTGTTATCTTAAATATAATGTCTATAGACTATACTTCTCTACAATGTCTATTAACAATTTCTTCTGCTTCAGAAGGAAAAAAAATTTAAGAATATTTCTATGCTGTGGATCAAAAACTTTAGGAAAGCCTTTTCTATATCAGATGATAATCCTAAGATATACAATCCACATCTGTCCATATATCAGGATTTAAATTAATCAGATTCGATCTTTTAATCAAAATATCATTTAAAGATGGTTGATTTGATTCTTACGCAGAGACATCAAAGATCGTTTTGATTTTCAAGTTTTCTATTCTCTTTAATTTTAGGGCGATGAGGATAGTAGTAATCAATTCATTTATCCCTTTGTCTTAAATTTTGTCAATAATCTCCAGCCTTTACCATTCTTTAATTATAGCAATATGCTAATCTAGATATCATTTATTAGCTGCCTGCCAACACATTTTCTTACATCTACTCAAAGTCAAATTTCCGTTAATGGGTAAGGAAATTCTTTCTTAAATAGTAAAGATACCTCATACCTCCCATCTGGAAGAATAGTCAAATTTTTTGGAATTGATCCATTGCTTCGGAAAACATTAATTTTGCTACTGTCAGTTTAAATGGATCTCTGATACCAATTCATCAAAAACCCCACAGTTCACAAATACTGAAATTTATAAAACTCAATGATAGAACACAGGGTTTAACATTAAAAAGAAAATTATTCTCATGTAACACAGACTGTACAGTCCGTGTATAAATAAAAGATTGTTTTCTAACAATTTCATGCAAAAATTAAACTGGTGAGGAACGTTTTCTAATATTTTACTTGAGTACTTTTATGCTTCAAAAAGAAACATGTAATTCGAGGAATAAAATACAATATATAAAACAAATGATTCAGTTTCCACTTTGACACGACAGTTAGAGAAAGATCTGGCATTGAAGGAAAAATGACTAATAAATTATTCCTTCTTGTTGCGTTTTAGCAGTAATAAATTCGGATAGAAGCTACTTTGATTAAAAGTGAAACTAAAAATGCTTAAAATGAATACAACTGATATAATAATATAAGTTTACAATAATGAGCAATTCAAATACATAAGATGTCAGAGACAACTAAAAAAGTAGTTATTTTAAACAGTAGTAAAAATAACAATTTTAGATAACTTTTCTAGAATTACATTTCGAATTTAAACACAATCACAAAAAAAATTAATTTTACATAAAAGTTTGATTTTTAAGGAAACTCACAACAATATCAATTGAAATTCATGGAAATGGAGCAAGGTTAATGTGGAAACGAAAATTATTGTCTGTTGAAAATTTGGAAATCTCTTATTTAACTTGTAAACTATCTGGAAACTCTCTATGCGTGGAAAATGGAAGTGATATAAATGGCCAGAATATTAGGATTACATCAACTTCAGATGAATGTACAAAATAGACGTCGTGATGACATGAAACACAACTAGGAACTTTTGTACCAGGACAGTTCTTAGGAACACTAATAATATGCCAGGGCGATTGTTAATCAGGAACTCTTTACCAGGGTAGCTATCAACTTTCGAAGCATCAATTATATTCAGGGTGGTTTTCCCTTTCTGTATCAGGTTGATTTGAGGGTAGCTGCTTCAGAAGAGGTTGGCAATCAGAAGTCATCATATCGGGATGGATATCTTATTTTTATAGGAGGATACTTTTGTTGTCTAGGGAATTTTTTTTTAAATTAAAAGAACACATTCTTGGTCTTTCATCATTTTTATTACCACGATCTCTATTTACACGTTTATAAAAGGGTAAATAATATAACGTTAGTTTAAAATTTATAAAAGTTAACATCGTATCTTTTCATAATAAGCTGTCCGCCATCATTTAAGCATCGATCCCTACTTCAAGCAGACGACCGTCAGCTGTTTGCCCTCTATGAATATCATTTAAAGTTAATAAAATGCTGCGTTTATGTTATTTGAGTGAAATGGACATTGATGAGGTGGACCACAAGAAAAACATGGCAACCAACGGTTTTTGCATTCGTGATCTAATGAAAAATGTACTTGTTTTCTTTTACCAGCTTTCTAATACTATATCATCTAAGAATTTATGAATATAAGGACATACTTGTTTGACAGGGTCTTCTGTCAGCCGCTGAAACCAAACTACAAACCTTCTTTAGATTAAATGGATTGCGGTTTACCCTGACTCGAGGTAATCGACACTTTACTGTACTCATCTTGAAGGATTAAATAATATTACACATAAGAGATATCCTAATAACTATTTTAAATAAAAACACACGCATATAATTTTTATACTTTTGATATAGGAATTTGCACATTAAGAAAATATTAATTATTTCTTTCAATTTACTTTTTAATTTTTTTAATTTAACTAACTTTTTAAAAATTAAATATTTGTTTGTACAATATAAAAAAGGTAAATTAAATTTTGCAAAATATTTAAATTATTCGTTCAGAAAGTTAGTTATAGTAATATAATAATATTTATAAAAAACACGCATACTTCATAAAACACACACGTATACTTCATATTAGGCTAGATGAACCTTTGAACTCTATTTCCGTAAAGTGAGGTTAACTCAATTATACAACATTTAATTATCAACAATTAATCTGGATTTCTCAAACGGTCTATAATTGAAATTATTTGCAGTTTATGTGGATTTTGTAATGCACTGAAAATTTCTAAAAATAACATATTCATGAATATCTGCTTCCGAGCAAATGTCCATTAATTGCTTTTCTAGATATTTAGCTCAGTAGTTATAATAAATGAAGTGATTTGTTTTACGAATTTTTGTTAGAAATACCTCTTTGCATAAAATATTAGTTGCAGTTATTTCCCTTAATCTTCATCTATCATAGCAATGTCTTCTGCCTCCCTAATTTAGCATCTTGATAAGTATACTAAGATAACAAAGAATGTTTATTTAAGGGAAATTCAGTTGAAACAAAAGAATGGACCATTTCTTTCCTTTCAAGCTTTACTGCTTTCTACCTTTTAATGAATCGTTCATTGTTGTTTGGGACACAAAGTTGGATGACGAGCTTATTTTTGAGAGGATTTTTTATACCAGATGGAATAAGTAATTATCATTTGATACTAGCTTTAGATATATTGTTTTAAAATTGGAATTTTATTAATGAAAAAAATGATGGATACACAAGTTTGACAGCTCAAATTCCCCTTTTGCAAGTCAAATTCAACTTTTTGCAAATCAGATCTACATATACAATCCATATAGATTAGATCCACATAATAATACATAAACATTTTGCATTTCAAATTAAACTCTTTACAAATCAAATTCAAATGCTACAGAGGATAAAAGTTGGATGAATACACGGTAATAAACTTTCTATTTCAGTTGCAAAGATGGTTTGCTTCACACTGAAAGTAACAGAATAAGGCCGTCTGGTACGGCCTTAAGTGGACACATAATCATCATTTTATTTAGTGTGCTTATAACTCTTGGTACCCGCCAGTCTACACTGTCTTTATGCACGTGCGCTTTTTTGTGCCATCGCAGAAAAGCACATGTCACATTGAAGAAATTGAAATTACAGCTCTGAAAGGTTTTTGTTATGTATGCAGTTTTGGCAGTCCAAATTTATCTTTTCAAATCAAATTCACATCTTTGTAAATCAAATTCTCATTTGTGCATTTCAAATTCAACATTTTGTAAATCAAATTTAACTTAAAAAATTTTTATTAACTAAATTAACCTTCTCAAAATTAGGGTTTTCTTTATAGGTTAGTACCCGTACATATATATGTTTACAAAGAAGTATTTGCATTCGAGGGTACATATTCCTTCATATATTTCTGCGGATGTTGTATTTAATTCGTTTCGCGTTTTAAAGGGGAATTCATGAGCAACTGGTTTTCTCAGCCTTTCATTTTATATTTTGTGCAAATTTTTGTGTTTTTTTATCTGCCAATGTAGTTCTAGCTGTTCTACCTTTTGATTTTTGTGTTGATGTATTGTTCTTTATATATATATTGTATATACAAATATATATATACATATATACTAGTATATATATATATATATACATATATACTTGTATATATATATATATATATACAATATACAAGTACGCGTAAACGAGCACATAAATACTCCCTAGCATACATATATATACAAGCAAAAACATAAATATAGAAATGTTCACTCCACATATATCCAAATACAGGTAAACGCACACATTCATACACGCATACAAATGCATAAGTAAATATGCACTTGTAGCTGAGGGTGCATACATAATCATGCTTACTGAAAAATCTACAGATTAATGTATGCATACCCTCATGTATATTTAATCATACGTCCTCTTTACTTATGCCAGTACATCACTACAGAAATTCATATTTAGATGTATATATGAATATACGTTTTTATAAAACACACACATATACTAGTACTAACATATAAATAAAACTCTAATTTTGAGAAGGTTGACTTTGACTTGCAAAAAGGTGAATTTGATTTGTAAAATGTAAATTCGGACTGCCAAATCTCCATACAAAAAAAAAAATCCTTCAAGAGTTGTAATTTCAATTTTTTTCATTATAACATGTATTTTTCAGGGAAGGCACACAACGTGCACGTGCATAAAGATGGTGTAGACTGGCGGGTATTGTGTTATATGCACATTAAATAAATAAATAAATGATGATGATGATGTGTCTATTTCAGTTACACTTAAGGCCATATCAGACGGGTATTACCATACTAAGCAATTCGCGTGAACTAGAAAATTTCTTATTGGATTTGTTTTCCAAGAATTGATGAGAAGGTATCCAAAGGTCTGATTTGTAGGCAGTAAATTATACACTCATGTCCATAAATTAAGGATAATGAAGTTCAGGCAAAGAAAGAGACAGAAGCAAAACAAATTTGACTTATTTGTAAAGTCTATTTATTAAACAAAAGGTAAAAAAAAGAGCAAAAAAGATGCTATATGTTTGACATAATTAATAAAAATTGAGATTTTTACTCCTGGAGCAAATTTCAAAAAAGAACCTATTTACAAAAAACAGTATAACAGGGTTAGTATTATGGTTAATATGGAGTATGTCTCCCGATGATGCAATACAGGCCTTACAACGGCTAGGCATGCTGAGTATCAAATTATCAATCTGATCTTGGGGAATATTACACCACTCATCAAGCAATGCCCTCCGAAGTTCCGGTTGACAGGTGGGAGGGGGTTGACGGGCTGCAATTCGTCGGCCAAGCATATCCCACACATGCTCTATTGGATTCAAGTCCGGTGAGTATGCTGGCCAATCCATACGGGTGATATCCTCCAATTGAAGGCATTCGTCTACAATGTTTGCACGGTGAGGACGGGCGTTGTCATAGATAAACAGAAATTCAGCACCCATGGCGCCCCGAAACAAACGTACATGTTGTTCCAGAATGACATCCCGATAGATGTGGCCTGTCATCGTTACACTCTGAACACGCAGGCCAGTTCTGGAACCAAGAATAATTCCTCCCCAAACGAGCCATCCTGTACCACCGTAACGGTGTCGTTCAATGGTGTTCTCTTGGTGGTGACGGGTACCTGGCGCTCTCCATATGAAAGTCCGGCGAGAATCAGACTGCAAACTAAACCTGGACTCGTCGGAAAACATCACACCAGACCACTGTTGCGGTGTCCACAATGCATGCTCTACTCCAGGTTAATCGCAGGCGACAGTGAGTTGCGGTAAGGGAACACATCTGACAGGCCTACGAGCATTTAGAGCAATGTGCCCTAAGCATCTGTACACGGTCTGCCTTGAAACTGTCGTACCGGTAGCTGAAGAGAGCTGACGAGACAGGTCTGATGCTGTGCTCCATCTGTTTCTTTTGGCAGTAACTGCTAAATACCGGTCCTCGTTCGGCGTTGTAACTCGGGGCGACCTGTGCTGTAACATCTACTCACATTACCATCATCTTGGAATCGTTGCCAAAGCCTGGAGATGACACTCTGGGCGATTCCAAGTTCCCTCGGATACTTCCAGCTGGGTACGTCCACATTCCAGTCGTCCGATAATTCTACCACGTAAAAAATCATCCAAATGCTTCCTTTGTGCCATAACTATGCGGTTATTGCACTGAAAGGCTTTTTAAAGCGCTTGTGAACAATTTTACTTCTTTGCCACCATTCCTTATATACCCCTCTCTTACACTCGTCATTGTGACGTACTATCCGAGTCATCTGGTGGTTTCCTGTAATTTGCATATTCTTCTTCAAGATGTGTGTGATAATTCTACAGGTGAAATTTTTATTTTAGAATTCATTTTCTGTGTGATTCTGAATTATCCTTAATTTATGGACATGAGTGTATAAAACTTCAACAATGCTTTTTCTAAATCTTTATTTTAACAAATAACAAATGGCTACTAATACTTAGAAAAATAGATAAAATACCCTTGTTTACATATGGCAACTCATATAGGAAAATCAAAAGTAACAGCTATTAGTTGAGAAGTACAATTATAGTTTCTAAAATTATTCGATTACAGTTTAAGTGATCTCGATAAAAAATGCTTCATCATTTTCAACGCTGGCCTGTTTTGTTACTTTCAATGTGAAGCAAACCACCGTTGTTACTCAAATAGCAAGTTCATCGCTGTGCACTCATCCAACTTTCATCCTAATTATCAATTGCATGGAGCATTCTATCGCCCATTTCGCAGGATCCGATAAGGACAATGCGATTAGTGGCTAGCATGATTTTTTCCCACGCAAACAAGTTCGCCGAATGTCATGCACATCGTAAACTTTTGTTTGAGTGTCAAGGCTAGTTTGTTATAGGTTGAGAGTAACAAAATAAGTCCATTTGATATGCACCTTAGAAAGATTACCATTCAGTGAGGGTTGATATTTCCTCAAAGAGATTGGGCTTCTTATACTTGCTGCAAATTCTACAGGAAGATCTACAGGGGTTGAAATTGTGGAGGGTAATGTTGAATCTACTACATATCTAATTACAAAATAGTTGTATTGATAGTAAATCTTTTTTCTCCCTTTGCGTCAACAGTAATGTTTAACAGTAAAGATTGTTGCCAAAAATTGCCATGCTATCATTGCATATGTTATTATTGTTGGAAACCAACTTTAGGTCATAATGGCAAATAATAATGTTAAAAATCTTAAACAAATTTAAAAATTTGATTTATAAAAAAATAAAGCAAATTTAGGAAATTTAAAAAAAATTTGTTTTATAGATAGATAAATAAAATTAATTATTATTATACATAAAGAAAAAAAAAAACCCCTTAAATAACCTTTTTTATCGCGTGTAAAAACATTTACTTTATGATTTCCCATCATTTCTCATTGAGGTTAAAAGGCACCTATCACGAATCTAGGAATTGGTGCAATATCATCAAACTATCCTTTTAATGGGGTTAGGATTAGTATTAGAGATCTTTTATTTGCTAAGAAACACGCCATAACGAGAATTGCTCTTGTTCAACACGATTATCTTTGTCCACAAAGGACAGTAACATTTAGTAAGGGTTCTTGAGTTTAATACAGACTATTTCGTTTATTTTTTAAAAAATTCTTCTTAAATTCTATTATAATTTATTACTAATACTCAATTTTATTTAAATAGAATTTGTAATAACAATAAATAATTTTTTGCTTAATAATCACCAATTCTACCGCCTATTTCCATGTATAAGCAGAGAATTTTTAGAACTTCTTCTAAAATTCCTAAAATTCCTTTAAAATATAATTTAATTCTCCATTCGTTTTTATTTATTTATCTTTGTAAAAGTTTTATTTTATCAAAAATTGGCATTGGAAGTTGGATACCCATAATGGAACTTTTAATGTTAATATTTAGGATCGAGCGATTGCCTCTATCCTCGGAGTCATTTGAAGATAGACATTAGTCGCCTTCCTGCTATATTATGTGCAATTGATTACAGTTTGATATTAAGAAGGAAACACCTGAAGATATGGTAACGCCACCATCAGCGTTTTGATGATATTCAAATTTGGTAGCATGCGGGAATAAATTCCTCTATAATTTCTTTCACAGATTTTCTTTACTTACAACAATGAAGTAATAATGATGATTTTATACAAAAGTTAAAGAAGGATTCTTCCAAATAGAGAATTCATTTAATTGTTAAATGAGGATTATTTATAGTAGTGAAATTATAATATATGATATATATGTAAGATAGTTTAGTTTAGTTTGGTTTGGTTTTGCCGCTCTACGGTCATCTTGCACGCACTTTAGGATAAACAGACCGGGACCTAGAGTTTAAAAGTGGATTCCGAATCACTACAAACATCCACGGCACCGCCGGAACTCGAACCCGAAATATGTGTGAGATAAGTTGGTATAGTTTGCAATATGGCTAGTGGAAAGTTCAGAAGACATAAAAGAAGAAAAAAGGCAAATGAAGATGTCGATAACTGTTGCGTAAAAAACAGACAAAATAGTAATAATAGTATTAATATAGTGGCCACACAAAAATAGTATTAATGTAAAAGCAATAGGTAATTTTCTTTATCTTCTCAAATCTTTAACTCACTATTTTTTCAATAAACTATTACCATTAGTTTATCGTGCAGTTCTGTGTGTTTTTTTTTTCTATCTGGTTTAGTTATGATGTGACCTTATCTCATGTAGTTCTGATGTGACCTTACTCATTCTGATGTAATCTTATTTGTTATAACTCTGATGTGATTTTATTTCTAATAATTCTGATGGGATTTTATCTCGAATAATTCTGATGTGACTTTTCTCGTGTAGTTCTGATGTGGCCATATTTTGCATAATTCTGATGTGATTTTATCTCGCATAATTCTGATGTGACATATTCCGAATCACTCACAAACATCCATGACACCGCCAGGATTCGAATCTGAAGCCTGTGGTACCAAATGCCAGAGCTCTAGCCACCAGGGCGCCGCTGAATTTTGAAGAAGAAATTGATTAAATGATTGCACACAATCACGATATGAATTTGCTATTAACCGTCAGTTTCAGTAATGAAAGATATGAGTTTAGCTATTTGGCATTTGTAAACAACGATAACTTCCACGCATGAATCAAACCCGAATCTTCACGGTAGCTTTAAGAATTGAATGTCTCAAAAATATCATTGCAGTATATATATATATAAATCGATGAAGTTAGTAAATATAAATTCAAATGTTGCATCTAATCAAACAATAATCGAATTATAGTGTATAATCAAACTAGAGCAATATAATTATTTCGTTTAGATAAACATAAATGTAAATTTCAAAACGATATTAAGAAATCAACAATATTATCAATTCGAAATCGTTAAAATGCCTCCCAACTTTGATATTATCTGCAATGCAGAAGAAATGTATATGAAATGCAGAAGAATGTATACTATTTGATATACGATGGCCAGAAGATACTTTTAAAAATTAGATAAAAAAATTCCAAATAAAACTTCATACTTTTTGTGTTAATAATTTTTAGAGTTTTTAATAAAAATATTCTGTAGAAATATAGTAATGAGTTCATGGTCTTCTTTCTGGACTACTTCTGGATCATTTTATTTATTTAACTTATAACAATATTTTTTGCAGTATTACACTATTAATTAAAGAATATTTTGATATTTTTTGTAATATACACTGTGATTATAATTAACTTACATTTTGATTATAATTAATTATAGCACTTTCAAAATGCTGTAAAAAAAAGGAACCATTCGTCACAATGAGTTCAAATTTGAACTGTAGATACTTGAAGAAGGGAAAACTGTATGGTGTCGAAAAAAAGTTATAAAAAAGTTCCACCGATTTTCCCATCCAATTTAGTATGGCCTTGCCATGGTGGATAGGCTTTCCACTAACAGCGTCACAACTGTTGAATGACTTGGAAGTCATTTTTTCCATCAAAAAAAAGAAACAATACAGCACATTGAACAATACAGTTGGTTTAATGTACAACTCATGCCAAATACGTTGTCATTTCTATACAAAATATCATTAGCAGCCGAATTCATTTCCGTTATGCCTCTTACAGTCTATTAATGCACTTCGAAACCTTTTTTTTTTTTGATGTCGTACCGTTTCTCCCTTCTTCAAGTATCTTCAGTTCAAATTTGAACTCATTGTGACGAGTGTTTCTTTTTTTTTTACAGCATTTTGAAAGTGGGACTTTAATTATAATCACCCTGTATTTATATACAGAGAGCTTAAAGGACCTCAAAAGTAATTAAATTATATTGAATTATTTCTGGTAAATCAAATTTAATTGCGATTGGAGATTTTAATGATATTCTAATGCAATGAATAAATCCCTTTCATTTCCAGTTTTTCTCTTTGAATAGAAGATAGAATAGAATCGAACAATCTTCATTACACTTTTGAAATAATAATGAAAATAAAGACTGTTAAACTTTTTCAAATCTGAAAGATTATTTTCTTAAGAAATGTGTTTCGAGATTTAAAACTGTTCATCTGAGAAATTTCACTGCTGAATTTTTAACAGATTTATTTTTAAAAATTTGTATTGATTAAAAATGAAATAGATTTAATTACATAGATTTGTTTAAAAAGTCGTACGGTAGTCAGTTTCTTAGATATCTAAAAAATAAACACAAATATAGTGGTATTACTTCATAATTTTATTAAATAATAATAATAAATAACAATAATAATTAATAATATATTAAAATTCATTACTTAATAAACAAATAAAATTATTTATTGGTTTTTCGTCGAATAGATGTTAATAATTTTATAATTAGTGTAATCACTTCCTCCCCCCTCCCAATAAAATGGGATACTCTTAATAAGTTGAGCAATAATCATCGGTGGAAATCGATCAAAGGGAACTAATTTATGGTACTGCAGCTGATTGAAAAAATTAATAAACATGGTTAATTAAATGATTACTCGATATTTTTCATTAAAGAAACCCGAGTTATTTAGCACAAACAATTCAACATATTAGGAATCCTATATACAGGGTGATTATAATTAAAGTCCCACTTTCAAAATGTTGTAAAAAAAAAAAGTACCACTCGTCACAATGAGTTCAAATTTGAACTGAAGATACTTGAAGAAGGGGGAAACGGTACGGCATCAGAAAAGTTCCAAAGTGTATTAATAGATGGTGCTGTAAGCGGCATAAAGAAAGTAAATTCGGCTGCCAGTGATATTTTGAATCAAAATGACAACGTATTTGGCATGAGTTGCACATTAAATCAACTGTAGTGTTAAATGTGATTGATTGTTTCGGTTTTTGACGGAAAAAATGATTTCCAAGTCATTCAACAGTTGTGACACTGTTAGTGGAAAGCCCATCCACCGCGGCAAGGTCATACCAAATCGGATGAGAAAAATGGGTGGAACTTTTTTTTTTTTTTTGATGCCATACCGTTTCTCCCTTCTTCAAGTATCTTCAATTCAAATTTGAACACATTGTAACGAGTGGTTCTTTTTTTACCGCATTTTGAAAGTGGGACTTTAATTATAATCACCCTTTACATCAATTTTAATTACAAAATTCCCATTAATTCCAGTGATACAAAAAGTTTCCGTTTCCAAAGTTACAATTGATTCATTCATTCACTGGAAAATTGATTAACTTCTTTTATTATGATTATTACGAAAAACGTAAGAAATATTTGTGTAATTTTGTTAAAAAAACATTAGTGAATGATAAAAATAGTTAAAATTGTTTATTTAAATAATAATAATTATTCATTTTTATTATTTTATCGTAAGTATATCATTTAAAGTCAATATAATCTTTAATGACAATCTCCTATGATTAAGGATTGATAAATGTTTAAAATGCATTATGAAGCATCCAATAAACCTACGACATTATTTTTGAAAGCTTATTTCTTTTTTTCAAGTCAATAATCAGTAGGTAGAAACTAATAATGAAAACTGTTCTGTTTAGCCTAAAGCACAAGATGACCGTAAAAAGCGACAAACCAATTGTCATAGAGCGTTGCAGAGATATTGTCACTCCGCGTCCGTAGTTTATCTTCAAGCTACATGCACCTTCTGGGTAGTGCTAAGTGAGTAACGTCGGAGCAGCGCTGGCTTTAAGGCATCTAAGACAATTGTCTAAGTGTTTGCCAGCTGCATTAGAACAACCACAAAAAAAAAAACTTCTCCAATAAAAATACCCCAGCCCAATCGTAATTTCGGGGAGAAAGAAATTTGAAAAGTTTTTGTTGTCGTTAAACGGGAGATTGTGTTTAGGAATAAGGACAGTCAGGTTTCCCCATTGCTTCATGTCAATAAATAATCTTAGGTCATGAATCAAGAGAAGGAGAATTTGCTTTGCTTTCCCAGAATCGAATAATTTAGGGGATGGGCTGTCTATAAATAATAGATTGTTTTCTAACATTTCATGCAGAGTAAACTGGTAAGGGATCGTTTTTAATGTTCTTTCCTTTAAAATCTTGTCCTAATAAAAATGCAAAAAAAAAAAAAAAATAGATATAATTATTTCCTGTTTAATTAATAAAAATGTAATTTTAACGCATTTCTAACAAAGTATTACATAATCATAATAAGATATTATATTGTTACAATATTTTTAAAACTCTATCACTTAAATTCAAAACATAATAAATGGGCATCTACTATTTTATCTGCTAAGTAGCCATAAATTACAAAAAAAACCTCTTATTAGTAATTTTTAATTAAATATAAAACTATTTTTAACTAATTTTTATAGCCAACAGATGGCACTTAACAATTATTTGTTAAAGAATTACGAATGGAAATTTTTCGCTATTTTGCTTCTGGTTTTATTATCGCTCGTGTCTATTGTTTCTATTTTCGATTGTTAATATATATTTTGGACACACAATTAAATTTGGTTTTAATATGGGTTTTTATATTAGAATTTTTGAATTCCATGGAAAATTTTTCTTATTTATTATTGATGATGTTTACTAATTATTTCCTTGAAATAAAGAATTGAATAAGTTTTATTTTTGAAGCCGTGATTTGATTTATACACATATATATATATATATATATATATATATATATATATATATATATATATATATATATATACATATATATATACATATACGTATATATATATATATATATATATATATATATATATATATATATATATATATATATATATATATATATATATATATATATATATATATATATATATATATATATATATATATATATACATATATATATATATATATATATACATATATATATATACATATACATATATATACATATATATAGAGAGTGAGATCCCGGTCTCATATGGCCGTAGAACGTTTCAGAGGCAATCAGATTTCTCTCACCCACATCATTCCCAAACTGTAAAGGAGCAACTCAGCTCTAGGCACAGTGATGTGAAGTGGTGTGGTGTGGTGTAGTAGTAGCAAACACAGCAAATGGCACATACATAACTTGAACAAAAAATCGTTTAAAATTAATAGTGCATATGTATCAATAATGTTTATCACTATACATAAAAAGTACTTATTGAATAAATTTAATATTTACGGATTTTTTTTTTTTTTTTTTTGCATCTTTTAAAGCTATTTCAAATACAAATGTTGCCGATGTATGAGGGTTCATTCAAAGTTAGAAACTGATTTTACTATTTAATTTTAAACTTAGTTTAACGATCAAAACTTACTGAAATTTTTATTAATTGTTAGAATTATTAACCGTTTAATAGGCTGAAATATTGTTTCGTTCATATGCAGTTAGTTAAATAAATTTATGGTCTACATGTGTGATGAACATCATAATGAAGAAATTGCTACTGAATAACAAAAAAGAAATAAAAATTACATGCAGCACTAAGAAAAACCCGGCTTGGTCGACATCTTCAGGTGAAACTTTAATCCCTATTTATTTTTGTTTAGACTCTAAAGGGTAAGGAAAAATGATTTATTGCCAGTGATTTGCAATCTCTAGCGAAGTTTTAAAATGAAAACACGCTTATTTGCATAAAAGTTTTTCAAAGTTTTAAAATTTTGGCATTTTTACATTTTTTTTTTTCAGTTTCATCTTAAAATTGTCTTATTTTGAATACATTATCACCAAAAGAAAATCCTGGCCGTTATTTTCAAACAGCCTGTACTTTTTACGGTGTTTATGTATCCTATTGTATGTGTTCCCAAATTTGTTTTCATTATATATTTTGTGAATTTTGAAACTAATTAAATCCTAGTTGATTTTTATCATGAAATTTACAGTTTACTATATCTTAAAATATAGTTATTGTATGAATTTAATAAATGTCTATATCTTACAGAACAATGAGATTTTAAAACGAATAAATTTGGGTATAGTTTAGAATTTAACATTTATAAATAGAGAAAATTGTTTTGTTCCTATGCAAGAATAATTAATGGTTTCACTATTAGGATCCTTTTATATCAAATCAAAATTCTTTTCTTAAAACTAATTAAGGGGGATCCTTTTGTATTAATCTTATTAAGGATGGACACTATTTAGAGGGCGACTACCCAGAGAGGGCCTCGTGTTTTATTATGAGGCATATTATGAGGGGTTCACTGGAGGAAAAAGAAAAGAGAACACGACCTTTTGGGTGGATTTTTTAGAGATAGTTACCCCCCCATGCTGTAGGAAAGAAAACCCGAAATTTTCGTTAGGCAACTTGACTGTCGATAAAAATGACTTACATAAGTTGCTTCTACATTGCTTTGCGGCCTGATGGCCAATGGGTTAGTGCTTTGGCCGTTGGTATTACAGGCTTCAGGTTCGAATCCTGGCTGTGGCATGGGAGTTGGTTTGTTGTTCGGAATCCACGTTAAACTGACTGTCGGTCCCAGTCTAATTAGCCCAAGGTGTGCAAAAATGATCGTAGAGCGACAAACCAAACCTACATTTCTTACATACATTCCTTATATACTCTATCACAATCACTCTCGAGTATCCTACTTTTGATAACAATGATTGCAACGGAGGCCGCCAGCTCATTCGAACCTAAGATCTCCTGTATGCTGGCTGCTCATGGACCAAGACAAATGTTGCATTTATATCTTAGTTTCTCATTCAAAATATTCTTCTTAAGTGCTCCAAAATAATGTTTTATTATTGGTTTAATTATATAAAATACGTTCCTTTTCAAAAATGATATTTCCCTTTTGAGAATACACCCTCTTTGAGAAAAAAAAAAAACCTAGGTTTGGTTTATCGCTCTACGGTCATCTTGTGCACATGAGGGCTAAACAGACAGCGACCTACAGTTTAAAGTGGATTCCGAACCACTAACACACATCCCTGCCACTGCCAGGTTTCGAACCTGAAGCCTGTGATACCAAAGGCCGGAGCACTAGCCACTTGGTCACCAGGCAGCAACATTTGCCCATGAACGGATCGAACCAGCGACCTTCACGTTATTAGCAAAACGCTCCAACCAACTGATCTAATGGGCCAACTCCTAAATTTTCCCCTGTGAGAATATTTACAAATTCTAGTTCATGGGACTTACGTATTTATTGGAAAAAAATACGTAACAATGGTTACTTCGTATTTTAATTTTTAATCATTTAGTTATATAATATTATGAATTTATTTAAAATATTTGAGAGAAATTTTAATAGAAAAATTGTGTCTCTAGCAATGCTCAACATTTGACAAAAAATTCCGACGTAAAAATATTTTAAACAATTAAATTTGCTCAGTTGCGAGTTATATTAAGAGAAACAAATTTGTTCTAATTAAATTGTCTCAGGTCGGGGACAAACACACGGAGAGAATTTACATTGCGAGTCACAACAAGCAAAATAAATGAATGTAATTATATTAAGAATTCTGAAGGAATGAATTTCTTATTTAAAAGTCAAAGAAGGGAAAAAAACCCCAGTATTACATGGACTTTAATTTAGATTTAAATGATGCTTCACTTTGTTAGATCAAATTTAATTATAGTTTTCTTTCTAAGAATGGTTAAATTTTTTTGACATTTATTCAGGAGAAAGTTAAATGTTAAAAATGGTTTCTGTTCTCCTCTATTAAATTTGTGTATAGTGTATATACCAATGTATTTTAAAAATCAAATTAAGATTTAAAATTTTTTATAAATTTGAGTAAAAAATAATATATTGAAATTAAACAATTTTAATTACATATGCATATATATATATTATGCATAAGTATTATTTACATTTTCTTCCCCTGAATTCATGGAAAGTATTGCGGGTTTCAGAACTGAAGAAGTTTGGTTCGAAACCCAACATGCTATGTCAAACCGAAAATTTTCTTGTCTATGCCATAAAAGGACACGATAAATTCGTTGGCCACAAAGTCCGCTTGTTGTATTCAAAGTGGAAGAAAGAAAATGCGAATCCCCTAGACACTCTTGATTATGTTATCTCAAGTTTCTTGCACAATGTGGCTGTTATGTAGCTAGCTCTCCATGTAGCACGATGAATTTGTTCGCCGCAAAGTCCCCTCACTGTACTCAAAGTGGAAGAAAGAAAATGTTAATCCCCTAGACAGAATCCCCCTTAGTCCTGATTGTGTTAATCTCAAGTTTCTTGGTACAATGTGACTGTTATGTAGCTAGCCCTCCATGAAGCACGATGAATTTGTTGGTCTCAAAGTCCACTTGCTGTACTCAAAGTGGAAGAAAGAAAACGTGAATCCTCTAGACACTCCTGATGATGTTTTCTGGTGTGGTGATGGTGTTTCAAGTTTTTGGCAAAATCTGGCTGCTATGTAGCTAGCTCTCCATGTAGCATAACGATTTCGTCGGCCACAATGTCCACTATCTGTGATCGATGTGGAAGAGTTTCATTTGCTTGACACAATGTGGCTACTATGTAAATAGTCTCCCATGTAGCACGATATATTTTCTTACCGAAAAATCTACTAGCTGTGCTCGAGGTGGAGGAGGAAATTGTGAATGTCTTCTACAGTTCTGGTGGTGTTAATTTCAATTTGCTTGGCATAATGGGATTGCTTTGTAATTGGTTCCCTACATACACTATAGGTAACCCTGAACTTGACACACGTTTGTCCTTCCTGCAGAGAATTATTTTCAGTCAAAGTGCCTATAAACAAAGAAAGTTCTATAACAAATTGTATAAAATTATTTATAATTTCATAGTAGATATTTTAATGAAAATTCCATTTTGGTGACTAAGAACAGAATCCACAGAAATTGAATGGCTAGTAATAGATTCTGAAAATTCACACCCTTGTGATAGAAATGATTTAAAATTTTCGACGTATAAGATTATTTATTTTCTGAACAAGTGGAAAAAAATATAGGTTGGATTCTCCAAACCTTAAAAAAAAAGACGCAAACAAGCATTTATATGAGTAAAACGGAATATTGTTAAAATAGAAATAGACATTCCCAAGAAATGACAAAGGAAGGGAATGGAAATCTTTCCCCGCTATTCAAGGGAAAAAATGGATATCTCATGTAAAATTGAGAGGCAGAGTAAATAAAAACATTTTTTTCCGTTTAGATGCGGTGATCTATTTAAAAAGGAATGAAATATTCCTTCTATAAATATAGAATATAAATGCGAGGAATTTACAATAAGTGGATAACCTTTTACCAAGAATTCTTTCGAAATGCATTCTTGGAAACAGGTATGCTATTCATAAAAGAATTGAGTGAAGAATGTGGGAAAACTGAAATACTTTTTGATAAATCGCAATTTTGCAGCAAAAATTGAATTGAATTCTTGAAAATTCGATGGGAGCATGTCTATGTGATTAGGAGGAATTTGTTAAGTACTGTATTTTAAGTATATATTTTTTATAGGAATAAGGCAAGCATTAAATATTATTTAGATTTTTATTATAGTTAACATATAGCCTTAAATAAGAATCATTAAAATTTGAAAGTGAAATTATTTACTTTTCTTTATATACATACTCGTATATATATATATTTACAGGGTGATTATAATTAAAGTCCCACTTTCAAAATGCTGTAAAAAAAGAACCACTGGTCACAATAAGTTCAAATTTGAACTGAAGATACTTGAAGAAGGTGGAAATGGTACGGCATCAAAAAAGGCTCCAAAGTGGCACTGTAAGCGGCATAATGAAAGTGAATTCTGCTGCCAATGATATTTTGAATCGAAATTACAATCTATTTGGCATGAGTTGCACATTAAACCAACTGTAGTGTTCAATATGCTTGATTGTTTCCTTTTTCGATGGGAAAAAAAGGACTTCCAAGTCATTCAACAGTTGTGACACTATTAGTGGAAAGTCCATCCACTACGGCAAGGTTATGCTTTGTATGTATGTATGTATATATATATTCAAAATGAGTTCGTATTAAATTAACGAATGTAAAACGAATTTTTTAATCCTTTTTTAATATAATAATAAGTGGGTTATTTATTTATTAAGTGGGTTAATAAGTGGATTAATTTACATATTTAATATAAGTGGTTTAATAATAATAATAATAATAATCTATATATAAGTGGATGAATTTATTTATGTAGTTTCTTTTGCTAGAAGTGTTTGTTTTTTAATTGAATTACATTTTTGAAACTGCCTGAAGAGGAAAAAACACCGATTTTTATCATAAATAAAATATATCTAACATCATTCATCATCATCTACTGTTATTCTCTGAATATTTTAAACATGCGGCACATATTTGTATTTGTAAAAATTGAATGCTATATTTTTTTAAAAATATTTCTGTTACGTGAATAATTTGTTACTTATAAAAAGAAGTAATAGATATTAAATAAATACATAGATATACAGGACTAAAACAGATGTTAAATAAATACATGGATGTTTACCATATCGGAACTAACACATTACTTTCTTTTTGATCAGAGCTTGCAAGTCTCAGGAAAATATCATGAAAACAGTTAAACAAAACAAATAAATATTATAAAAATTAAATCAGCTAAAATACATAGTGAACTGATTACTTATCAATATTTTTATACAAATTTTTACTCTAAATATTATTTTTTAAAAATATGTTTTTAGAACGAATAAGATAATTTCACTGTTTATAGGGATAACGTTTTATCAACATGTTTATTTAACACAACTATCAACACAATTATTTAACGCATTTATCAATGTGCATAACAACACATGAATCACCCAAATCACAATAAAAATCATTATTAGGGATAAAAATTGCTTCGTTGAAAGTAATTATGGCCCGCTTGGCGCTTGTTATCCCTAAAATTCAAATTTCTTCCCTTCATATGCTTCCTCCCATATGCATTCAGTGTAAATTTACTGATTAAGAAAATATACTTTTAAATGAATCAACACTTAAAACTAACAAATGTACATTTTCCGTCCCTTATTACAGATAAAATGCAACAGAAAATAACTATTTCTCCTGTTGTTATGAAAGGACTGCAAATATAAATGAATTTCTGTAAGGATTTAAAATTCGAATTCATTCAGGTTAAGTACTTGAAATGATGTCCTTTACCGCTCATATGGAAGATTTGCAACAAATTTAGAATTAATATTAACCACAGGTATTTACTGTGGGTATTTATTATACCCACAAAGGAAAGATAACTATCCACATTTCTGTTACTCATAAGATAATTAAAAAAAACTCCCAAGCCTGTCCCCTAATTTTAACAAAGAGCACATTAATCTATAGTTTCAAATGGCACTAGTTAAGGCAACCTACAACTTTCAGAGTTAAATTTTTTAAATACTGTTTTATGGAAACTTTTTTTATTATTATTATTATTTTTAAATTAAGTTATAAAACATAGACAAACATGAAAATTAAAATGCATACATGAATATTTCTTGCTAAAATTTGGCAAAAATTGACAAAAATGTGTATTTATTTATTTACTTTAAGTAAGCACTCCAAATGAAAAGAATATGTTAAATATCCAATTTACTTGCATAAATGTAGACATATACATGCATAGACATACACATATATGCACGCATTGGACTAAAATGATGATATTTTTTTAAATATAGCTGAGTGACAGCCCTATTGAGTTATTTAGAGGGATATTAGTTATTTTAAAATACAAGGAAGGGCCTGATGGCCAAGTGACTAGCGCTCGGTACCACAGGTTTCGGTTGCATGGATGTTTGTAGGGGTTCGGAATCCACTTTAAACCGTAGTTCCCTGTTTAATAGGATCGTAGAGAGTTGTGGGGGTAGTGTTACTCGCGTCCGTAGCATATTTTCAAGCCACACGTACCTTCTGGGTAGTGTTAAATGAGTAACAGCGGTGCATTCCTTGTTTATGGCATATAGATTAACCGTCTCTGTATTGTCTACTGCATTAGGACAACAACAAAATGCAAAGGAAAAAATTAATATTCCACAAATCTATCAATGAATCAGCTTTAAATTAATATATGAAGAACCTTTTAGTTCTATGCATTCATAACATCTTTAAAAATATATAATTAAAATTTCATTAAATTCTGAAAGTGATTATAACAGTTATGACTGACTGCTATCTTACTATAGTAAAATGTTTTTCAATATCCCAATAGATTGAGATTAAACAGCTATATCTCAAACTTCTAATGACTATAGAAAAATAATTAAAAAAGTTTTCGAAAGCTAAAAGTTTGATCTTTAAAATACCCCTTCCCCAACTAAAAAAAATCTTTTTTTTTTTTTTATCACGAGAATCGTGATTTGAACGTGACCTGAAGAACCATGAATAAACTTCTTCTGACAACCAAACTAAGATCCTTTATTGTTAACATTTTTAATAGTTCTATTTTTTTAGAATGTATGACGGGTGAAAGTGCATAAATGTGTATAAAATAAAAAAAATTAATTGTGAGAAACCACTAATATATGAAATTTTGGTAAGAAAAGTGCAAGACTATAATTTCATGAGAATGATTAGAAAATATTAAAAAAAGCTATTGATTTATATCATGATTAAAAAATGTTTTCATCTCACATGGCTTATTATTTTTGTGATTATTTCAAAAATTTGTTGGCTTTTTTTTTTTTTAATATTTTATGAGAAAATATTGCATGGGAATTATAAAGCTTCCTATTTTTAAGAATATATTGAGTGAAAAAGACGGATAAAACTGAGAAAAGTAAAGAAAATGTAAAAGTATATACGCAAGAAGGAAAATAACTCGAGAATCCATATTAAATAAATGGAGACTTTTTTTTTAAAAGTATGGATAAAATATATAATTAAATAGAATGATGTTCCTTAACAGTATAATTTAATTTTTTTTAAAACTGCACTATTGATTTTGTTAAAGAAAAATATTTTAGAATTCTCAAAAATTCTCTTAATTTCAAGAATGATAAGAAAAATTTTGGCTTCATTATTAACGCTACTCAGATTCCTTCTTTTGAAAGCAAGATTTTCTTTTTAGTAGAAATTGAATTTATTTTAAATAAAAATTTCACATTAAATATAGGATATTCAGTTTCATAGTAAACGCTATTCAGAGATTGATTCTTTTTTGAAAGTAAGATTTTCTCTCTTAGTGAATTTATTTTATTTATGAATTTATTTTATTGATGAATTTATTTTATTTATGAATTTATTTTATTATGAATTTATTTTTTATTTATGAATTTATTTTTTATTTATGAACTTATTTTTATTTTTTGAAACTAAATTTATTTTAAAAGAAAATTCCTCATCAAATGCGGTATAAGCAAATATAAAAAAACGAAAGCTAAAGAATGTTACGTGACTTATATTACATTTTTTGTTACTCAACTGATTAATTTAGATGATGAATAAACGATGATGAAATAAAAAAAGTTTACATAAGTAAGTATATAGTGATGAAAATAAGTATAAGTAATGAAATGTTCTCAGATTAATCAAAACAGAATAAATCTAAATCATTTCAATCGTATTATTTGTGCGCCAGTAAAATAAGTATTGTGTACTTAAGAGGTTGGATCATTGCCTTTCGATGTTCAACGAATTAATTTAGATGATGAATAAGCGATGATGAAATAAAAAAAGTTTATATAAGTAAGTATAAATGATGAAAATAAGTATAAGTAAAGAAATGTCCTTGAAGTTAGACTCATCAAAACAGAATGAATGTAAATCATTTCAATCGTATTATTTGTGCACCAGAGTAAAATAAGTAATGTGTCTTTAAGAGGCAGTATCCATGACTTTAGCTATTCAACGGATTAATTTAGATGATGAATAAATGATGATGAAACAAAAACGTTTATATAAGTAAGTATATAGATGAGGAAAATAAGTACAAGTAATGTCCTTGAAGTTAGACTCATCAAAACAGAATGGATCTAAATCATTTCAATCATTGTGCACCAGAGTAAAATAAGTATTGTGTCCTTAAGAGGCTGAATCAATGCCTTTGGCTATTGAATTCCCTCAGGAGGTTAATTTGCTGCCTGTCGTTGAGCAGATTGGAAGTCATCGTTTATTCTTCAATAAAACAACGCAACAATTCGTTCCCTAACTTCTGTGTGGAATGAGGTTTACGCTGAGCCGGAGTTCGTATGATTAAATAACGATTGGTTTTTTTTAGATCAGAGTCTCGCAGAGGTTGCTCCCAATTTATTGTTTTTCTTTCAAAAGTAAGCTGCTACGTCACTAAAAAATAAAATATATTTTAGCACAGAAATGTAAATAATATTGGTAAAACTTTTGCTTATATATTGTATGTAAAGAAATAAAGACCTACAGCTGCCATCAATAGTGTGGAAAAACTGACAAGAGGCCAAATCGGATAAATTAAAAAAGAGGACGTAATACAAGAGAAAGGTAATTACGGTGAAGTTTTAATTACATTGAAATTTATTTTGCTTGTTAATAATTAAAATTTTAAATTACATAATATCAAATGAAAAAATCCACATTAACTATTAAATTTCTTCTTTAAAAACTGTTTTTGCGCCACGTATATCTCACTAGTACCCCTAACAAATAATCGATTCTTCCATTTCCGCTTTTAAAAAGATGTTTACCTTTCCACACAATCGGGGGCCAAACTATTCAAATGATTTTACGTAATTTACGGTATTTTTTTTTTTTTTTTGGTACGTTGGTACATTTTTTATGTAAGAAAAAACGATAGTACATTTTTTTTTTATGTAAGAAATATTATGAATTAATTAATTATAAATATAAATTTACTCGTATAAAATGAGATAAAAAAACTAGTTCATTTTCCCCTTTTCAGCTTGCTTTAAAAAATTATTATTTTATTTTGCATTCAGGATAATCTTATCAAATTAAGAGGGTGTTTCGTTACAATATTTAAATTTTATTATTTAAAAGTAAAAGACAATGCATAAAATATAAATTGTATATAGTAAATATGCACTTCTATATTCAATGATACTGAAATTATTATATTAGGTCATGTTACGAATTTTTTTTAAAATTAATAACATACAAGCAAATTCAAAACCTTTAAGAATATGATTTACTGAAATTATGCTATCAATTTAATAAATTTAATTTGTTAAAATGGCCACTTTTAAAACATTTTCTTTCATAAAAAGAATTAAATATTTCTGCATATAATAAAAGTCTTGAATAAATATAAAAAATTTGGTGTGAATTATGACTAATTAATCTATCGTAATTGACCATTTGTGTAAATTAAGGAGATGAAATCAATTTAGAGAAGTTTTGAATAAATGTAATTTCTTTGAAACATAAATTAATTTCCAATACTTAACTTCAATAATTAGTAAACGGTCTTACCAACGTTTTTCCTTTTCGGAATAAATTATTATTTTTGGAATGTAATTAATTAATTTCAGCGTGTAAGTTAATCGGTGTTTTCAGTTTGTTATAATCAGCATAAATACAAATAAAAAATTGCAAATTTGAAATTTTTCATGAATTTCATTTTATCGCATGCAAACATATTTTTCTCACTGATATAAAATGAATAATGGAAGTTATTGCTTTTTTTTAACATTTTCCCAATGTCAAAAATCGTACTCCCTCTTTCTCATAATAATATTAGCGAGTGAACACTTTAACGGAATTATTGGCGAATGCAATTGTAAGCTCAAAGTTGCGAAGCCTTTAATCAAAATCAATGTTTCATGACATCTGTCATTTGTTTTGACGCATCTTTCAAATTTTAAAACAAAATGTTTTAGAAAGGTGCAATTACTTTAGCAGCAAAAACAATTGAAGTGCAGCAGAATGACCCTATTAGGAATTTGGAAACGTGCTTCCAAAAATAATTGCCAATGTTAGTCTTATGTTAATGCTGTTTCTTTGAAAAAACAAAACTGTGGACGTAAATGCAAAAGATTATGGAGAAACACTTAGATATGTTCCTCTTAGTAGAAAAGGCAGCTCACGACATTAAAGTTTCCAGATCCACATTATTCCGAATTTTGAAAAAAGGAAAATCCATATAACAAGAAAATCTATATCCATTTTAAAATCTCGCATATAAGGAAAGCAACAAAGCTTCGCAGCGCAAGGATCCTACAGACAAGTTTAAAATGCAGTAACGAAATTATTGAAAAATTTAGAAACAACCTAAACACTCAAAGTAACAATTAGGAGTTATATTTTTAATTTATTGTTGCATTTAATCTAGTTTTTTTCGAATAAATGTTGCCTTTATATTTATTTTTCTTTTGCTACTATTATTATGGGACAGAGGGAATATAATCTTTGAAAATACAGAAATGGGGATGAACCTTGTACTTGAGTATTAGTTTAGTTGTTTTAGCCAATAACCTTTGGAAGGATAAGCTGCAAATTAGTTTTCTTCCTTACGTTTTTAACGAAGCAATTTTCAAGAATTTTATCAAAATGTATAAATTAAACTATTCTTCACAATTTTTGTAAAAACTCCAGGCACACTGTTTTGACAACGGCACAGGCTTCATATCAGGACGACATCATGACTCCTTATGATAATAATATTTGCGGTTATGTCAGAATTGGTGCGATTTCTGAGTTTATGATACAATTTCAAAAGAAACTCTTTCCTTATTTGTATTTATTTGTTACCTCATTATTAGATAATATTTTATACATCTTATAACATACTTTTCATTTTAATCTACGTTTGAAATTTAAAAATAAATGTATGAAGTGATTTAAAAAGTCTCGCATATTGGAATATATCTCATAATTCTGAATAATAACAGGAATTTTTAAATTAATTATCTCCATTAGATATACATTTTTGTTAAAATATTTTATGTTTTGACTTAAAATATCAATGAAGTTTTATTGCTATTCTGTCCTTTTAACTAAGACTTATAAAATGGGTTGAATTTTGACAACATACTTCTTTTGCTATCAGACTTTTCTATTCCCATAATTTTAATTAGGATTTAAAACGGTAAACTGGCTTTGTATTTTGACAACATGCTTCATTTGTTATCAGATTAGTTAAGCGATTGTTTTCATAGTTTTCTTGAAGTGTAGCATGGATGATGTGTGTACGTTTAGAAAGACATCCAGAAATTTCAAACTTTCAATTTTCTTTCTTGGGAGTTATCCCGACAATATCCTCGGTAGTCAATATCCTCGGGTCACCTGGAAAAAGCAGCAGAATCTACCTAATCAGCAATGAATATCAGCAGTCCAAGAGCCAGACATTAGACATATTATTTTAAATATATATTTGTTTCTATTTATTGTTCAGTGAATTGTTTTCGATTTCATGCTTTTTAAAATTAAATTATATACTTGTTTTTATTGTTAAGAATGAAGAGGAAAATATTTAAACGAATATTATATCATGATGGTAAAAGTAAATTTAAGAAAGAATAGCGCATATAAAAATTATAAATTGTGCTACAACAAAAATTTATCAAACCATCTGATGTTATACATGACTCGAATGAATTAAGCTAAAGTTTTGTGATACTTTTCAATTTATTCAACTTGTTTTAATCTACAAAAGTTACTTAAATGCACCAAACAAGTCTCAGACCATCAAGCGAACGTCGTTAAAGAAGATGTCTTTTTTCAAAGAACAGAGAAAAAAGAAATGGTAGCTCAGTTTCAAGTAAAACACGTGGTTCACGTTAATAGCAGACAAAAAGTTTACCGTCTTTAAATTAGTTCTAAACATCGATCGGTTCTTTCCTCCAATTTGATACCAAGATCAGGGTATTCAAGTTTATGCAGGAATCTAGTTTGAAGTAAAGATCCAGTCTTTTGAAAAGTTTTTTTTTTCCTTCTAAAACTTTTTACAGTTTTTTTAAATTCTGACTATTTTCTTTAACCGAAAAAAGACATCTTCAATGATCTGCACAGAGATCAATCAACAAATAATGGTGAAAAGAGTACTTTTATAACCATTTAATTGCTTTTTTTATTAATTGAATGAACAAATGCTTAAAAGGTTTATAACCCACACATGCTTATACAATCAAATAAACACAACATTTTTTTGTGTGTGCGTCAATTTAATCAAATAATAAGAAAGGACAAATGTTATAACGATTATAAGAATTTACTTTCAGTAATATTTTTTTTATTTATCTTAGTCATCTGTTAAAATTTTATACAGTTACAACTTTAGAATTTTGTTACAACCGAATAAACACAAAGAGTTCTTTTCGTATCTCAGTTAAATCAAATAATAAGAAGGAAAAATATTTTAACGATTCTAAGAATTAACTTTCAGTGATAGTTTTTATTTCTTCATCTCTGTTAGAATTTTATAAGTGTACCCGAAACTATAGGGTTTAACTTTTTAACAATGTAATTGTTTGTCAAATATTTGAACTCTGAAATTTTTTTTTTTACAATTTTCTCAATAATTCATCAATGTTTTAGAAACTTTATTCTAAATAATTTTGTTTTGAACTTACCATTGGTTTGTTATTGGTTATTTTTCTGTAGTAATTTTAATTTCATAATATATTAAATCAAATTAAATGTATTTCAACAAAAATTTTAAATTGAAGCCTTAGAGCACGGTGGCAAACCCGCGACCCGCCTTGAACATTTTTTCTGGCCCGTGAGATTTATCGCACTTTTACAAAATATATTTATTTTATAATGGCCAAACCAATTTATTCCACCAAACCAATTTATATTTATTTTAGTGAAAACCAATGTATTCAAAAATTAACTGTCGAAATTATTAGAAAATGAACTTTGATTTTAAAATAATATACTTGCACAGACAAATATCGCAATAGAAAAATAAATATTTTTTAATGATTTCATTTTTTATTTAATTTATATTTATATACAGTCTGAGTAAAAACTTTAAGGCCAGTAGACATTTTTTGAGAAAATGGAAACATTTAAACTGAGGAATTAAAATACCATTTGATTGATAATTATTGAGCTTAAATAAAAGTAAAAAGTAGAAAAATTAATTTGCAAATATTTTATTATTAGAAAATATTACAGAACACACAGATGAATATTTGAGCCTGAGTAAAATCTTTAAGGCCAACATAGAAAATAACATATAAGAAAAAAAATTATAAATTCTTAGTAGGTTGTGTAGAAGCCATTACTTCGAATTACTTCAAATATTCTTGTTTTCATGGATGAAACGAGTTTTTGACAAAGGGTGGGGTCGGTTTTATACCATTCATCTTCGATAATAGATTTCAGCTCTGTTGTTGATGTAAAATGTCTCCCCATTTGCATAAACTCTTCTTGCTAAGTCAGCCCAAAGGTTTTCGATTGGGTTGAGTTCAGGTGATCTAGCTGGTCATTTCACAGTTGGGCTTGGAACCAATTTTTTGTGCTGTTACTCGAATGGATCGGTGCATTGTCTTGCTGATATTTCCAATTTTCTCCAGCAAGACATTCAGCATTTGGCAAAAGATGATTTGTTAGGACATTTTGGTATCCTTGTGAAGTCATTCTACCTGAAATGAATGCAATTGAGCCCACACCATTGTAAGAAAACAGCCTCAAGTCATGACAGGCCCTCCACCTAATTGGCGCTTGGAGAATATTTCTTTTTCATTTCTTATATCATGACAGTAGAAATTCCAGCCATCTGGTCCATCCGAATTCCATTTTTTTCGTCAGAAAAATAATTTTTATCCATTGGTTGTCCCAGGTCATGACTTTCTGGCCAAAGTGCAAACGCTCTATTTTGTGTCTCTGCAGTAACTGAGGCTTAGTCAATTTGCTGTATAAGTGTATCTTTCAGACCTTCTAATTGTGTTAAAAATCGTTTTTTGACAAACTTTTAAACCTGTCGTCGGAATCAGTTTCCTGGTTGAGTACTTTCCAGTAGATGCAAGTTGGCAAACTCTTCTTTCATCACGCGAGGACAAAGCTTTAGGTCTTCCCCCAGTATTCTTTTTACCATAATTGTCTTTCAATTTTAAAAATTGATCTTCCTATCTTTATCGCAATAGAACGACTACTCATTCCTGTTGAAGACAAAGCTTCGATCTGTCCTCTTTCACGATCAGTTAACTTCTTACCCTTCGCCATCTTCACAAAGATCACCAATACTTCGAAGAAACGTTTGACAAATATGAAAATTGCAGCGTTGTCACAATCTAGTAGTTGCAATGGTAATTACACGATTATATTATATTTATTTTTAAAAAATGACGGGTGGCCTTAAAGTTTTTACTCTGGCAGAAATACTAGCTTTGTAAATAACCACATGTTTCTCATAATTATGTATTTACAAATTATGTTTATAGCATTTATTTCTTATCAATGAACTTAATAATTAATATTATTTGAATCCCCTTTTATTTCATTTTTACATTATCTCAAAAATTTTTACTGGCCTTAAAGTTTTTACTCAGGCTGTATTTTTTTATATTTCATTTTTAGTGCTGTATATTTCTTAAATAGATATTATTTTATTATTATTAGTAGTAAAATAAACATTTTTTATTTCATTTATATTTATATATATTTTTATATTTCATTTTTAGTGTTATATATTTCTTTACAATGTGCGTTTAGTATCATTATTATTATATTATCTATGTTTACATGTAAGAATTCTAGTAAACACATTAATAACAACTCATTATGTTTCTATTTTTCACTCCAAAAATGTCTATAGTGGGTCTAAAATCTAATATGGGGGATATATAATTTTATATGTGGCCACAGAGTTAGGATGCATTTCCAAAGATCATTTGGGTTGACCTCCCTGCCTTAGAGAATATCATAATTTAGATTACTGAGCTTTTATAATTAAGCATTTGAGCTCTATTAAACCATCTTCGGAAGATTTTAGATGAATCTCTGCATATATTGCAGGTAAATGATTTCGTATAAATTTCATAATGTCCATAGATCTTCCATAGAAAGTTTCGCAATAACTTTCAGCAATATTATCATATTTTAAGTTTAAAACTGTCTTGATCAAAACATTTATATTATGGTACTCGAGTTATTGGCACAACTCTTCTGCCTTTACTATTTTATTAATTTTTTTCTCTGTAGTTGGGCAGTAATTTTTAATCACCTTAAATCTGTGTTTTAGATCCGTTGTATAAATAGAACACTTTTGTAATTTTGTCTTCAATTATTTTTCTGTAGTGGTTTCTGATTTGAAGAAATATTTTAATTTAAATAGGATTTAATAAAGATTTTTAAGATAATGTCTTAGATGATATCGTAATTTAGATTACTGAGTTTTAAAAATTAAGTATTTGAGGTCTGTTAAACCATCTTCATGAAGATTGCTAAGAGAATCCCTACCTGTACGGATAAATGATTTCTTATACATTTTCTAATTTCCACAGATCTTTTTTTCAAAAGTTTCTCTATAACTTTCATCAATCTCCATTATATTTTTAACTTTGAAAACTTATCTTTATACACATTTTAAAAATTCATATTCTAGTACTTCGGTTTATGGTGCAACTGTTCTACTTTTCCTATTTGATAAAAAAAATTTTTCACTATTGAAAAACTTTTCTTCTTTTATTCTTTTCTATTTAATAAACGTTTCTGTGCTGGTTATGATTTAAATCCTTAAAGGTTATCATAATTTTGGTTACTGAGCTTTATAAGCAAGTATTTGAGCTCTGTTAAACCATGTTTTTGAGATCGATAAATGAATACCTACCTTTATTAAGAGTATTTTTTATATCTTTCCCGATTTTCACAGATATTTTTTAGAGGTTTCCTAATAATTTTTAGCAATTGGGTTTTTTGATACAACTTTTCCTATTTGATAAAATGTTTTGCCTATTTATAAACTTTATTCTTTCCTATTTGATAAAAGTATCTGTGCTGGTTATGATTTGAATCCTTAAAGGTTATCATAATTTTGGTTACTGAGGTTTATAAACAAGTATTTGAGCTCTGCTAGACCATCGTTTTGGAGATCGCTAAATGAATACTTATCTGTATTACGAGTATTTCTTATATCTTTCCTGATTTTCATAGATCTCTGCAATAATTTTTTCAGCAATTGTATTTTTATATCAGCTTTTCTACCCTTCCTATTTGATAAGGTTTTATGCCAGTAGTTGGACAGTATTTTTAATCCCTCTAGATCTGTGTTATTGATACCTTGTATGAATGGAACCTTGAAAGTGGAACATTGGTTTGTCTTTAATAATTTTTCTGTAGTGATTTAAATTTGAAATTATATAAAATCAATTTAAATGTACTCTCATAATTTTTTTAAATGAAGCTTTAAAAGATATCATAATTTTGATGACTAATATTTATAAGCAATTATTTAAGCTCTGTTAAGTAATCTTCATAAAAATTTCTAAAAGGAATTCTTACATAAGATTTCTTAAATCTTTCTTAGTGACCATAGGTCTTTTACAAAGTTTCCACAAATTTTTCATCAATCTTCTTCATATTTTTAACTGAAAACTATCTTTACATACATTTCAAAAAAATTTATATTTTGGTACTTGGGTTTAGGGTACAACTTTTCCTGTTTGATAAACCTTATTTGATTCCTTATTGATAAACTTTTCTTCTTTATTCTTTCCTATTTGATAAACGGGTACGATTTGAATCCTTAAAGGCTATTTTAATTTTAATTACTGAGCTTCATAAGCAAGTATTTGAGATCTGTTAAACCATCTTTTTGGAGGTCGCTAAATAAATACCTACCTACACTCAAGAGCCAAAACATTATGACCACCTGTCAATAACGAGTTGGCCCACCTTTGGCGCGCAACACAGCTTCAACCCGCCTTGGCATGGATGCCACAAGTCCTTGGTAGATGGCGGGAGACAGATTGTACCAGATGTTTAAGCAACGGTCACGCAAATCCGAGATATTGCGAATTGGTGAACTCTGAGCTGCCGTCCCAGGACATCCCAAATGTGTTCTATTGATTCAGATCCGGTGAGTTAGGCGGCCAGGACATTAACTGAATTCAGCATCATGTTCCTGGAACCACTCCAACACAATTTTAGCCTTGTGACAAGGGGCGTTGTCCTGTTGGAGCATTCCATTTCCAGCTGGAAAAACAGAGGCCATGTAAGGGTGCAACTGGTCCGCAATGATGTTCACATACCCTGTAGCATTCATGGTCCCCTCTACCACAACCACGGGTCCCAGAGATGCCCAAGAGAACGTCCCTCAAAGCATAATACCGCCCCACCGGCCTATGTATGACCTACTGTACATTGAGGGAGCAACTGGTCCGCAATGATGTTCAGATACCCTGTAGCATTCATGGTCTCCTCTACCCCAACCACGGGTCCCAGAGATACCCAAGAGATCGTCCACCAAAGCATAATACCGCCCCCACCGGCCTATGTATGACCTACTGTACATTGAGGGAGCAACTGGTCCGCAATGATGTTCAGATACCCTGTAGCATTCATGGTCTCCTCTACCCCAACCACGGGTCCCAGAGATACCCAAGAGAACGTCCACCAAAGCATAATACCGCCACCACCGGCCTATGCATGACCTACTGTACATTGAGGGAGCAACTGTTAGCCTGGAAGACGGCGTATCCTAATAAGGCCATCGGCGTGGTGAATGACAAACCGTGATTCATCTGACCAGGCAACTCTCTCCCACTGATTCATGGACCAGTCACGATGTTCCGGGCCCAGCGCAGGCGCAGATGGCAATGACGCTTGGTCAGCAAAGGCACACAAGTGGGACGTTTGCTGCGTAGCCCCCATATCCAACAGTCTCCGACGACCTTTTTCTTTGATAGCGTGTGGACGTCCAACACCATGTCGTCTACTGCTGGTTTCACCGTCATTCATCCACTTTGCATAAGTACTAACAATTGTAGATCGCGAACAACCCACGAGTCGTGCAGTTTCGGAAATACTTGTTCCGAGCCTTTAAGCCATTACAATCTGTCCTCTATCAAAGTCGCTTAGATCCGCAGCCTTTCCCATCAAACACAGAAGTAAGTGAAATAATGATTCTTCAGACTCTCCAGCAGCAGTTAAATACCACTTCCACCTGATCACGTGCCTTCACGTCATCCAGGCGAGTTCATTGTAAAATGTAGGGGTGGTCATAATGTTTTGGCTCTTGAGTGTATATTACGAGCATTTCCTATATCTTTCCTGTTTTTCATAGATCTTTTTCAGAAGCTTCCCAATAATTTTCAGCAGTTGGATTTTTTGGTACAACTTTTTTTGCCTATCCTATTTGATAAACTTTTACCCCAGTAGTTGGACAATAATTTTGAATCCTTCATCTGTGTTTTTGATACCTTGTATGAATGGAACCTTGAAAGTGAAACATTGGTTTGTTTTTAGTAATTTTTCTGTTGTGATTTCGATTTGAAATTATATAAAATCAATTTAAATGTACTTTCATAATTTTTTTAAATGAAGCCTTAAAGGAAATCATAATTTTGATTACTGATCTTTATAAGCAATTATTTAATCTCTGTTTAATCATTATGTAAATTTCTAAAGGAATCCTTACATAAAAGATTTCTTAAATCATTCCTAATTACCATAGGTCTTTTTACAAAGTTTCCCAAAATTTTTCATTAATCTTCATTATATTTTAACTGAAAACTATCTTTATATACATCTCAAATACACTCATGTCCATAAATTAAGGATAATGAAGTTCAGGCAAAGAAAGAGACAGAAGCAAAACAAATTTGACTTATTTGTAAAGTCTATTTATTAAACAAAAGGTAAAAAGAGCAAAAGATGCTATATGTTTGACATAATTAATAAAAATTGCGATTTTTACTCCCCTGGAGCAAATTTCAAAAAAGAACCTATTTACAAAAAACAGTATAGCATGGTTAGTATGATGGTTAATATGGAGTATGTCTCCCGGACGATGCAATACAGGCCTTACAATGCCTAGGCATGCTGAGTATCAAATTATCAATCTGATCTTGGGGAATATTACACCACTCATCAAGCAATGCCCTCCGAAGTTCCGGTTGACAGGTGTGAGGGGGTTGACGGGCTGCAATTCGTCGGCCAAGCATATCCCACACATGCTCTATTGGATTCAAGTCCGGTGAGTATGCTGGCCAATCCATACGGGTGATATCCTCCAATTGAAGGCCTTCGTCTACAATGTTTGCACGGTGAGGACGGGCGTTGTCATCCATAAACAGAAATTCAGCACCCATGGCGCCCCGAAACAAACGTACATGTTGTTCCAGAATGACATCCCGAAAGATGTGGCCTGTCATCGTTACACTCTGAACATGCAGGTCAGTTCTGGAACCAAGAATAATTCCTCCCCAAACGAGCCATCCTGCACCACCGTAACGGTGTCGTTCAATGGTGTTCTCTTGGTGGTAACGGGTACCTGGCGCTCTCCATATGAAAGTCCGGCGAGAATCAGACTGCAAACTAAACCTGGACACGTCGGAAAACATCACTCACGACCACTGTTGCGGTGTCCACAATGCATGCTCTCTACTCCAGGTTAATCGCAGGCGACAGTGAGTTGCGGTAAGTGGAACACATCTGACAGGCCTACGAGCATATAGACCAATGTGCCCTAAGCGTCTGTACACGGTCTGCCTTGAAACTGTCGTATCGGTAGCTGAAGAGAGCTGACGAGACAGGTCTGATGCTGTGCTCCATCTGTTTCTTTTGGCAGTAACTGCTAAATACCGGTCCTCGTTCGGCGTTGTAACTCGGGGGCGACCTGTGCTGTAACATCTACTCACATTATCATCATCTTGGAATCGTTGCCAAACCCCGGAGATGACACTCTGGGCGATTCAAAGTTCCTCGGATACTTCCAACTGGGTACGTCCACATTCCAGTCGTCCGATAATTCTACCCCGTAAAAAATCATCCAAATGCTTCCTTTGTGCCATAACTATGCGGTTATTGAACTGAAAGACTTTTAAAGCGCTTGTGAACAATTTTACTTCTTTGCCACCATTCCTTATATACCCTCTCTTTCACTCTCGTCATTGTGACGTACTATCCGCGCCACCTGGTGGTTTCCTGTAATTTGCATATTCTTCTTCAAGATATGTGTGATAATTCTACAGGTGAAATTTTTATTTTAGTGTTCAATTTCTGTGTGATTCTGAATTATCTTTAATTTATGGACATGAGTGTATATGATATTATCTTACTTGGGATACTTGGTGCAACTTTTCTACTTTTCCTATTTGATAAATTTTTTCCCTATTGATAAATTTTTCTTCTTTATTTTTTTCCTATTTGATAAATTTTTCTGTGCCGGTTACGATTTGAAAAAATATTATATTAATTTAATAAAAATTTTATCTTAATGGCTATATTAATTTTGATTACTGAACTTAATAAATAAGTATTTCAGTTCTGTTATACCATCTTTTGGATATCGCTAAATGAATATATGCCTATATTACGAGTATTTCTTATATCTATCCTGATTTTCATATATCTTTTTCAAAAGTTTTTCCAATAATTTTCAAAAATTAGGTTTTTGATACAACTTTTTTTACCTATCCTATTTAATAAACTTTTCCTCCGGTAGTTGGATAATAATTTTTAATCGCTCCACATTTGTATTTTTGATTCCTAGTATGAATGGAACCTTTAAAGTGGAACATAGGTTTGTTTTTAGTAATTTTCTGTAGTGATTTCGATTTTAAGCTATATAAAATCAATTTAAATGTAATTTTATAATTTTTTTTTTTAAAATGAAACCTTAAAGAATATCATAATGTTGATTACTGATCTTTATAAGCAATTATTTAAGCTCTGTTAAATGATCTTCATGAAAATTTCTAAAGCGACCTTACATAAGAGATTTCTTAAATCTTTCCTAATTAAGATTTCTTAAATCTTTCCTAATTACCATAGGTCCTTTTACAAAGTTTCCCAAAAAATTTTATCAATCTTCTTTATATTTTAAATGAAAACTATTTTTATATACATCTCAAAAATATTTATATTATGGTACTTTGGTTTATGGTACAACTTTTCTACTTTTCCTGTTTGATAAACTTTTTACCCTCAGTAGTTGGGCACTAATTTTGAATCGCCCCACATCTGTGTTTTAGATCCCTCCTTTGAGTGGAACCATCCCCTGCGCGAAGACTCAGCTGTAGCCAATCAGGGGCGCGCCCACCCGTCGATGCCCCTCTTAAAAGCAGCTTCGGATAGAAGAGGGCGCACAGTTTTTCGTGCGCACAGTTTCTCGTGCGCCCCTCCGTGCAACACATCCACTTCTTCGGCTCCTCTTTCGTCTGATCGAGGTAAGCATGCTTCGTATTCGGCTACCTGTTGTTCAATAAGAGCATTACTCTTTTCATAGATTTAAAGTGAAATTTAATACTGGGTCAATATCAAACAGAAATTCAATTGTTTTTATTTAAAACATGGGAGTGTTTAATTACAACAAATAAAAATTTAATAATAAATAAAAAAAAAATTAATAATAAATAAAACTTATATTACTGATAAAAATATTATTTGTATTTCTTTGAAATAATTTTTTATTTGTGAAAAAAAAGGGATTTTTTCTTTCCTTATTTATTTACGAAACATTTTAAAGATTTTTGATGTTAGAATATATTATCATTTTCGTCGATTAATTAAATTTGTTTTAACGAAATTTATTAAACGTTTATTTAAAAATGATTACATTTCTGTTAATAAGTTTTTTTATTTCTGAAACTGTTTTTTATTGTTTCGTGAAAATGAAAATTAAGAACATTTGTTTACATCATTTTCATTAATTTTTTATAAAAATGAGCTTTTAAAAATATTTTAGGAAATTTACCAAATATTTATTTAATAAAAATAATTGAATTTCTTTGAATCGATATTTTTCTGAAAGAGCTTTTATAATTTTTTGGGAAATGATTTATGAAAGTTTTTATTATTAACATTAACGCAATTAAAAGTTAATACTTCTTTTTGATATTTTCTTTCATATACAATGTTGAAAATAAATACTTACTTGTATTGAATTTAAGTTTATGTATAATTATATGGTGGTATACTTATAAGTCCTTTTAAATAAATGAAATACTATTATTAATTTATTTTAAAACTCAAAATTGCATTTCAAATATTTTATAGAATGAGATAAACATATTAAATGTTTATTGGTATATAAATATTTTATGAAATTCTATAATTTAAAATATTTGTCTCATGAAGTCGAACATTTGATTTTTAATTCCCAAATAATTTTTTTTTATAATTGACTTGTTAAATTTAATTTCCATTACAACCTGTTCCTATGTTTGTATTATATTGGTAAACAAATATGCTTCCATAAATAATAGTTGATAAATATTTTTAAACCTTTTTTTAGAGGATTATTAATGTGAAATAAAGAATTGAAAACTTGTTGCATTTAAACAAATCAATATGCATATAAACAAAGAAACATGTTTGGAAATAATTTTTGATTTTTGCTGATAAACTAACGGCCTAAAAGATTTTATTATTTAAACAACGTTGACTTCTCAGATGAAGATAAAATAGCAAATTTTTAAAATGAAATTTGATGTTACTTTGTAGATTTTTATTGACGAGTAGTCATAAAAAAGATAAAGATACCGATAACTTGATTTTTCTTTCACATTAAACTATATTTGCAGTTTCCTGCAGATAAAAATGTCCATTATTTATTTAAAATATTCTATAAAAAGGAATTCACTTTCTCTCGTTAAAATGAGTGCAACTGGTGGTAAAGTTGAAATCAAAAATTGCAGCTTTAAGGAGTTATGTGTTGTTTTATCATAGGATTTATGTGTTATATTTTTTCTATCAACGAAGAATATTTAAGATGTTTTGTTAACAAAATAGAGAAATGGAAATATTGATATTTAGGTTTTTATATAATTTTCAATATTTTTATAGACATTCATATTAAAAGTAAAACTTGTTGCGTTTTTATTATATGAATTAAATAACGGTACCAAATAAGTTATTTTTTACTAAAAATAAAAATATATAAAAAAAACTTTTGCTAAAATTTATTCATTTTCCACTGGTTGTGGTTTAAACAAATGGTGTAGTTATAGTTTGAAAAAAAATTATTTCGGTATATAACTTCTAATTATATTATTATTCGTATGACTTTAATAAAATGTGACATATTTTATGTAACATCCTGTTTAACAAGTTATTTAATTAATTATTTTTTATTGAATGCAATTTATAAAGTTAAGATCTCAGTACTAAATGAATATTATCTGACATATGGTCTATTATGTCTATGTAGGAATATTATCTGTTTGATGGTTTATGTTTGACGTTAATATAAAATTGTGCATCATATTGTTGTTACGTTTGACAGTTTAAAACTAAAAATATAAATAAAAAGTGCAAAAAAAAGTAATAAAATTAAAAATTAAATGCATAATAAATTTTGAAATATATATAGACTTTTTAAAGAAACCGAAGTTTATTGCATATAAATGCAGAATTTTTAATCGTAGAACAATGAGTTATTTTGCTAATTATTTTGCTTTCATTTTGCTAAAATTCATTTATGTTTCCACTGACTATGGTTTAGATAAATGCTGTAGTTATAGTTAGAAAAAAATTATTTTGGTATATAACTTCTTAATTATATTATTATTAGTATGACTTTAATAAAATATGACATATTTTATGTAGCATTCTGCTTAACAAGTTATTTATTTTTTTTTGATGCAATTTATATATTATTGAATGCAAGAATAATATCTGCCATATAAAAATGTTTGATGGTTTATGTTTGACGTTAATATTAAGTTGTTAATAGTTAAGTTATTTTTATGTTACGTTACTATATTATTATTACGTTTGATGGTTTTAATAAAGTACAACTATAACTAAAAATAGCAAAAAACTAATTTAATAGTAAATTAAATGCATAATAAATTTTGAAGTATATACTTATAGCTTTTTTAAAGAGACCGAAGATTGCAGCATATAAATGCAGAATTTTTAATCGTATGACAACGAGTTATTAAGCTTAATACAAAATTTATGCGGAATTCTATATATTTTATGAAGGAAACTACATCTTTAAAATATGAATGAACTATCTTTTATTAATAAATATTAATATTCCTCTTATTGAGATTTTGTGTTAATTAAAAAATAATATTAAGTGATTAAAATTATTAATATATGAATAAATTGTTTATTTTTAATAACTATTCGTTTGGAAGTAATGTTAGTTAATATAATTTTAATAAAACATGAAAAAATATTTCATTTAATATTATCCATTTATTTATTTTAATAATAATTTATTTATACATGAATTTAAATATAGTTAACTTAAAACTTTTAATTAATAATCATATCTTTCTGCAAATAATTTAATATCACATTTACTTAAGAATTTAATTATTTAATCATTAAAAATATTGTAGAAGGCAATTAAATTATTTTAATGTGTTTTTATAAGCATTATGATTTTTATATTAACAATTAAAAAGAAAAAGAATTTTGTATATTAATACATATTTAATCTAAAAGTTGTCATTTTATTTTTACTTAAATGCAGGCATATGAATTATCATTCTCTTTATCTTGTTCAAAGGTGGTCACATATTGATGTAATTATTTAAATCTTAGACATATAATCTATATTGGAGAAGAAATTATGATGTATTCTATTAATTGTGGACATCTGTTTTGAATTTTTTAAGAATTTCATCTCTGCTTCAATAAAAGAAATTGATTACAGAAATAATTAAAAAAATTTTGTATTCTTTTATGAGATTATGAAAAATTGAAATTTGGAAATTAACCAGGGATTTCATCAAAGTAAATTCATTCAAAATTGAGGATTTAAAAGGAAATCAAAAGTTTTTAAACCTGAGATGGCAAAAAAGCATTTATTCTATTTTTAATTTATCTAATTTAAAATTTTCAATTACTAATCAAATCTTTCTGTAAATTGTTTAATATCACATTTAGTTAAGCTTTTAATTATTAAAAATGAGGTATTTTTAAAAATGGTCCAAAGAGGTATTTTTGGTATTCTTATGTGTGGTATTTTTAAAAGTAGTTCAAAGTGGTATTTTTATGTGTGGTATTTTTAAAAATGGTCCAAAGTGGTATTTTTATGTACATTATTGTTTATAAAAATTAAGAGAAATGTATTTTATGGTTAGGAAATTAACTATTGATTAGAATTAATAGGAAATTAATTTCAAGGTATCATATTTGAGCCAATGATGCATTCATTATAAATTTGTAGGATATTCCACATTGATGATTTTTATCATATTCCATATGGAGGATATTCTTTTTTACTGTTTACGATATTCCATATATACTTTTTGTAATACAAAAAAATACGATATAGCATAATGAAAAGAAATATACAAAAATCGTAAATTTTCATATCTGTAAAAGCAACCCTGAATTTATGATGATAAAATCCATTTGATGTCCAATTTACATACTATGATATGAAATATTATTTATTTTACTGTTATAAAGATCATATAGACTGTATTGGAATGTCATTATGTAATTAAAGACCTTCTTAATTTAAAAGAAACTTGAAATGCGTTTTTCTAATGCAAAAGTATTAGACTGTATGAAATTATTATACAGATGTAAAGTATGTATTAGACTAATGCAAAAGTGTGTATTAGACTAATGCAAAAGTATTAGACTACATGATTAGATTACAGATTTTTATTCTCCAGCCTGTCATGAGCATGAAATTGAACACAAATTTTTTTTTTTTTTTCATTTCATAATTATATTAATATTTCATACAAAACAAAGATCAATATATAACGTATTAATTCTATAAGTAATATCACATTAAATGATATGCCGTTGAATTTGAATTTTTTCATAAATTCTTACTCAATTAAAGCAACTATACATGCAATTAAAAATAATAAATTTATTTGAAAGGAATTTAAATGAACTACTTCTACTTAGCTTAATTATAAGTGTTTAGATAATAAACAATCCATTTTAATCATGCAATATCAGTTAGGGTTCAGATATCTATTTATCTATTTACACTCATGTCCATAAATTAAGGATAATGAAGTTCAGGCAAAGAAAGAGACAGAAGCAAAACAAATTTGACTTATTTGTAAAGTCTATTTATTAAACAAAAGGTAAAGAGCAAAAAGGATGCTATATGTTTGACATAATTAATAAAAATTGCGATTTTTACTCCTGGAGCAAATTTCAAAAAAGAACCTATTTACAAAAAACAGTATAACATGGTTAGTATGATGGTTAATATGGAGTATGTCTCCCGGACGATGCAATACAGGCCTTACAACGCCTAGGCATTCTGAGTATCAAATTATCAATCTGATCTTGGGGAATATTACACAACTCATCAAGCAATGCCCTCCGAAGTTCCGGTTGACAGGTGGGAGGGGGTTGACGGGCTGCAATTCGTCGGCCAAGCATATCCCATACATGCTCTATTGATTCAAGTCCGGTGAGTATGCTGGCCGTTCCATACGGGTGATATCTTCCAATTGTAGGCATTCGTCTACAATGTTTGCACGTTGCGTTGTCATCCATAAACAGAAATTCAGCACCCATGGCGCCCCGAAACAAACGTACATGTTGTTCCAGAAGGACATCCTGATAGATGTGGCCTGTCATCGTTACATTCTGAACATGCAGGTCAGTTCTGGAACCAAGAATAATTCCTCCCCAAACGAGCCATCCTGCACCACCGTAACGGTGTCGTTCAATGGTTTTCTCTTGGTGGTAACGGGTACCTGGCGCTCTCCATATGAAAGTCCGGCGAAAATCAGACTGCAAACTAAACCTGGACACGTCGGAAAACATCACTCACGACCACTGTTGCGGTGTCCACAATGCATGCTCTCTACTCCAGGTTAATCGCAGGCGACAGTGAGTTGCGGTAAGTGGAACACATCTGACAGGCCTACGAGCATATATACCAATGTGCCTTAAGCGTCTGTACACGGTCTGCCTTGAAACTGTCGTACCGGTAGCAGAAGAGAGCTGACGAGACAGGTCTGATGCGGTGCTCTGTCTGTTTCTTTTGGCAGTAACTGCTAAATACCGGTCCTCATTCGGCGTTGTAACTCGGGGGCGACCTGTGCTGTAACATCTACTCACGTTACCATCATCTTGGAATCGTTGCCAAAGCCTGGAGATGACACTCTGGGTGATTCCAAATTCCTAGGATACTTCCAGCTGGGTACGTCCACATTTCAGTCGTCCGATAATTCTACCACGCAAAAATCATCCAAATGCTTCCTTTGTGCCATAACTATGCGGTTATTGCACTGAAAGACTTTTTAAAGCGCTTGTGAACAATTTTACTTCTTTGCCATCATTCCTTATATACCCCTCTCTTTCACTCTCGTCATTGTGACGTACTATCCACACCATCTGGTGGTTTCCTGTAATTTGCATATTCTTCTTCAAGATGTGTGTGATAATTCTACAGGTGAAATTTTTATTTTAGACTTCAATTTCCGTGTGATTCTGAATTATCCTTAATTTATGGACATGAGTGTATATATACCTTATAATACTTCAAAGCAGATTAACTACACTTTTATAATTATTTAAACCGATATAATTAATGATTTATACGATTGGTCTCAATGAGTTAAAGGAGAGACTTTTGTAAAAGTCTTTTAAGTAAACAATTTTTCCATTAATTTACATTGTTTTAAATCCGTTTCGGTAAAATAGCTGTACACGAAGTTAAATAAAGAGCTTATTCATGATAATTAAAATGCAGAATTTGTTTAAGGTTGTTTTCATTACATAAAATAACTGCTATTTTTTTTACGGAATATAATATATTTTTTTGTTTGAACAGAAAAGTAAACCGAGGAGCTTTTTAACAAGTGAGTTTCTAGCTCTTGAAAATTATTAATTTATTTATGAAAAGACAGGGATAAATAAAAAAAATTGTGTTACAAAAATACTACTACGAATAATAATCAATAAATAATAATAATAAAAAAATATTTTGCAAATATAATAGCCACAACAAAAATATTTTATAAATATAATACTTACATTTAAAAATCAGCTGTGCATGAAGTGTTATTCAAATATATTATCATTTATAAGTTTTTATATTACTCTAAAATTTTATTTTTATTTTACTCTAAATTTTATGTCTTTTCTGTTTAATAGAACAAATTTCAGGTATATGAATTATCACTCATATATTGAATTTGATATTAATTGATTTAGTTAATAGAATATTTACTTTTATTAAAAATTTTAATCGTAAACAATTTTTTAGAAACTTCGGACAATTTTTGCTCATTAGAATTTAACGGAGAACATTTTTTTATAAATATAGTATCATTTCTTTAAATTTAAAGTTGCGTTCCTAATTCTCTACATCATGCCAATTATAATATGTTATGTTTTTTTTTTTTTTTTTTTTTGACTTACAAATATATAAGAATTATTATTATCAAGAATTATTATTAGTAGTATCCTTATAATTAAGAAAATTAAATTCAAAAAGATTAATTTTCAAGACTGAATTCACCTGTATATGTCTAAATTAATGAAGTTTATTAATTTGATCTGGACAGAAAAATTCATTTCTTTCCAATTCTGAAAGGTGATTTTTGACATTAAATGTCCTTTATGAAATGTATTTATTTTTTAATACGTGTTTGAATTGCTATCAGAAATGCATGCAAAATAGAAAAATATTAAAATATGCCAAATCAAATACATATTATATTTGTTATTAAACCTATATTGCATAATAATTAGACATCAATACTATGCCAAGGAATGGCAACGACTAGAGGACTGACTAACTACAAACTAATATTTATATAAATCTATAGATGAAACCTTCCGACTCTTTTCGAAGTAGAGGATTCAAAATATAATATTAAATCTTTACAGTTTGTTTTTTGCCGGTGTGTTTTCCAATTTTCACACCATTTTTGATGTCTAAAAGAAGATAAGCAAAATTAAAGACTATACATATTTGACACTTAAAACAAAACTCTACGTGGAAGAATGGAAATTAAGTTTTCATCCTCTACTTGTCACCGTTGATGTTTTTTTTGATGACAGCACAAGATGCCTGATTTTTTTTTCATATGTGTCTTTTTTTTTTTTTCGGAAGGCAGCCCAAATATTTAATAAAGTCTCAAGTCTCTAAGTCTTTCTCAAGTTGGTATGACAGTGAATAACTAAACAAAAAAATTTATTTTGTATGTAACTCAGACTGTGCAATCAAGTATATGGATTGTAATCCACGCAGATAAGTTGCAACCTCTTTTGTGTTTTTTGCAGGGGTTTTAAGAACTGAAAAGCTAAAATATAAAATCAACTTTAAGTAAATAGATTTTTCTTAAACATCAATGTATGGGATTCACAGTACCCTTTTTTATTACTCATCTTTAATTTTACTGAAAATTGATTAAAAGAATAAATGTTTCAGATTATATATGCCTGAAATTATTCATCTTTATATAAGATAATTTTTTTTTAACTCTTTTATTTGCTATTATTAACATAATGAAAATAGTCTCTATCTTTTCTCAAGTTGGTATGACAGTGAATAAATAAACAAAAATGTTTATTTTGTATGTAACTGAGACTGTGCAATGAAGTATACAGATTGTAATACAAGCATTTAAGTTGCAACTTCTGTGGGTTTTTTTTGCTAGGTTTTTAAAAACTGAAATATATAATCAACTTTAAGTAAATCGGTTTTTCTTAAACATCAATGTGTTGGGTTCATAGTATTCTTTTTCATTAGTCATCTATAATTTTACTTAAAATTGGTTAAAGAAATAAATGTTTCAGATTATATATGCCTGAAATTATTCATCTTTATATAAGATAATTTTTTTTTTAACTCTTTTTATTTGCTATTATTAACATATTGAAAAATGCCTACCAAAAAGTCTTAGAATGGAAAGAATTCTATGTAAATAAAGGCAGAAATTCTATGAACAGTCTCCGTTCGTCCAAACCCAAAATCGAGTAATAAGGTTTAAATTATTCAAGCAGAGCTTGATGTTAACAAGATTCGTCGATAATACACGGTTTGCCTCACACTAAGCTTTGATCTCCTCAGTATGCTACCTGAGTGAATGTCGAATTTTAATTACGTTCTATTCAAAAGAATATTTAGAAGAGGGTTTTTTTTATCATGTTAATTTATTCTAATTTCCCATTTTTAAACTGAATTTTAAGTTGCAAAAGATAATGTTCGTTATTAAAAGCTTTTTAAAATTTTAACTGTAATAATTTCTACTGTAAAAGTTAACACTAAGATAATAGGATACATTTATTCGTTCATAATTTCTACTGTAAAAGTTAACACTAAGATAATAGGATAAATTTATTTGTTAATAATTTCTATTGTAAAAGTTAAGACTAAGATAATAGGATAATTTAATTCGTTAATAATTTCTATTTTAAAAGTTAACACTAAGATAATTAGATTTTATTCTTTAATAATTTCTATTTTAAAAGTTAACACTAAGATAATTAGATTTTATTCTTTAATAATTTTTGTAAAAGTTAACACTAAGATAATATGATAAATTTATTCGTTAATAATTTCTATTGTAAAAGTTAACAATAAGGTAATAGGATAAATTTAATCGTTAATAATTTCTATTGTAAAGGTTAATAGTAAGATAATAGGATAAATCTATTTGTTAATATGACTTATTTATTTATGTAGGGATTTATTTGTTAAATGAACTGTTAATTTTATTCAAGACTTACTTTGAAGAAATGATTGTTTTAATAAAATATTTAATAAATAATTACTCATACACTCAGTATTAATCTAAAATATTTGAGTATGCTATTTTTAATTCATAATTAAATGGAGTTTTATTATTTGTTTCGAAACATATTAATTGAATCCTTACCTTATAAGCAGCAATTAACTCTTCGAAAAGAAAAGAAAAAGTCGTAATAATAATTTTAAATCCTTATTTCAAGCCATATCAAAACTTAATTAAAAAAAAACGCACGGCAATAAGAATAACAAGATAACTACAATTTTCCATTTGCTATCTTTAATTGTTTTGCAGATAGATAAAGTAAGTTTGGTTTTCTAAAATGAATTTCCGTAAACGTAATTACCTTCAGTTTGCTGATACAATATGCTTAAGAACAACGATAGACAAAATTTATTGCTATTTTTCTTATGAAATAATGTAACAAGTTTCTTATTAAATAATTAATTTTCTAATCAAGTAATTAAGCTCTGATATTTTTTCTTCAATTTATTTTATGCATATTAGTCATAAAAATCAATACGATATATGTATTATTAAATATTAAAGAAGAAGCCAATACATTAATCTTTAAACCACAACCCAAACGTTAATTTAACCAAATACTTACTTGTTGAGATAGTAGAAAAAATATGATGAGAAAATTTGTTTCAAAGACTCATTAAATTTTAATTAATTTTACTATTTTTTTTTTGTCTGTCATGGTTTCAATTGCGTAATCGTATATGAGATTCTTTGTCAGTGATTTAAACAGAAGACAATCGTTAAACAATTTAAAACTACTATTTGAAGGCAACGAATGTATCTACTTTTATCTTACGTCAATCAAACTGTTTTTAAATCCTTTTTAGAATACACAGAAATAAGATTGTATAATCCTGAAAAACAAAAACCCATAATTTTCGAAAATGTTTTAAGATTAATGACTGATTTTTATGTCATTTGTAGAGCTAATTCTAAAAACTGAAATCTATTTTGCTTCTATTCCTTAAAGTGTTTTACAAAAGAATTCATGTTTTGAAACAATTAATTGAAATCATGAAATTTTGAAAATCACTATTAGTTTTGTTAACATATGAATTTGTATAAATTATATTTTTTCTAAGTTCGAGTCAATAATAAAGGAACAATACATATAACATAAAAAGTTACCAGTTCTCATAATGAGGTTTTTGCTTTTCTGTATAAAGGCTTTCACGCTTTTTCTTTTGAAAGACTTTTGTCGGGATTCTCTCTGTATATATAACAAATGACTATTAAATTAACTCTCTTAAAAACCCTCTTAAAACAAATAACTATTTAATTATTTACAATGAATGGGGTTCGACTTAAAAACAAATTATTATTGGATTTCACTTGTTAAAGATTATAATAACTTTTATTTTTAAGATAGTTGAGCCATAATAAAATTAAGAACTATAATACAAATGTTTGAGTTTATTTTTTTTCAAGATGAAAAGAAATTTAATAAAATAATAAATTAAATTTAAAAACATTTTCTAGTGCCTTTTTAAATTATCGTTTAAATTCAAATAAATTTAATAGTTTAAAAATAAACTATCGCATAAATTTCGTATCTTTCTAATAATCAATACTTTTTACTTGGTAAAATTATAATTTAAAATAGTGATCAAATATTAAAGTAGAATAACAAAAATAACTGGTAATAAAACATGTTTTTGGAAAATAGTCTTCTGGTATAAAATTTAAATAACTTAAAGTTTTTTGTTATGAAAAAGGATTTTTAAAAATATTTTTTTTTTATACTTATTTTTCTTAACATTTTTTAAGATCGGGGTTGAGGTATTTCAAAAAAAAGAAGAATAAAAATCAAAAGTCATATTTGTGTTACCACGGGGTCCAATTGCGATTCACGGGTAAATTCTATTTACAATCCAAATATAAAAATATAATGTGTAAAAGCATATATATATAGTATAAAAGCATATGAAAAATCTCAAAATCTGTTTTCAATATTTAAACAATTAAAACATAACGCATGGGAGTAAATCGAAGTAATACAAGTTTGTTTCTGCAATACAATCTTATACACATGCATATAACAAGTGATCAGCTCATTTATGTTATCAGACGTCCTTCACTAAAATAATTTGGCAAAATCATAGTTTAGGGTACCAAGAGTTTTGGCGACGGAAAAAAATCGCTAATCCCCTAAGCTTCGATTCGGCCATAATTTTTTCTCTTGCAAATAACTAAACTCATTAGAAGGAAAGTTATAATAAAACAAAGTAGAAATTGCTGGAACAAATTAGGGATATATTTCTACTAAAGTTGATAAAACCTAAAGGTATGATTTACAGTAAGTCATCCTAATTTAATGTAGAATAATTGTGATCTCTTTAGGAAGGCTATTAATAATAACTATTTTTAAATATTTCAATGTGTTTTTTCTAAAGAAATTAAAAATAATTTTTTCAAATATTTAACTTTTTTCAAATACAATCTTTTGAATATTTTTTTATTTCAATAGAATCTTTTTTTCATTTAATAAATTTCGAAACAGCAAAAGAACTTATCCTGCAAGTTTTTTTTTTTTTTTTACTTGAAACAGTTCTTCTTTCAGAAAAAAGGCTCTTTTTCAGCGTTAGACTCAAGTCAGTTTTTTGATTAAATTTTTTTTGTTATTTACCAAATGCTGAGTTGAACTTTGATCGTCACCAAAAGGGAGGGGGAGTAGAATACAACCGCCATTTGTCACTTAGGGAGTGTTCAAAATTGCGGTTTAGCAATGGGTGAATGGTAGCCAAGCTCCCTGTAGACAAATGTAAACTTAAATTTATACTCTTGAAAAATTTGTTTTATGATTATATAATTTTTTTCAGGGTTAGGTGTTATCTTCTCTAACAAAATTAACGCAGTTATTAACTTAATAATGAAATTAAAATGTTTATTTTGTAATTAATAACAGAAATCGAAAATTGCGTTAAAAAATACATTAAGGCACAAATCAGGATTTCTTATTATGTAGTATACTACCAAGAAAGACATCGCGAGCTAAAATTGAGCAATTTACTTGAAGCCATTTATTCATCTCGCCTTTCGCTGGCTGAAAGTATTAAAGCAAAAGCGCAGAACGCGTCATTCTTCTTGACTAAACTGCCTCCTCGGTTATTGTGTTCCGTCATCTGTGGAACACTAGACCAGAGACAAATTAGACGGATTTTCGTCTGATAGAGTAATAAAGTAAAAACAAAACTTATGGCATCCCATTCGACGGAGGAGAAGTCGTTACGGAGGCTGCTCATAACGTTATGAAAAAATGTAGCCGCTTTTCAGAGCTATTTTTTCCACTTACCCATTTGGTTATGAAGAATGGAAGATGGAGGATTTAATTGACGAGAAGCATTTTCTGGTGGATACCCGAGGTACTCGATATATGTTAAGATGCAAAAATAATGTATCAAAGTTTTTATTATTTTGCTTTCCATATACCTAAACAATGCGCCTAATTATAAGTACTCTATTATTATGTACCTAAATTATTTCGCATTCCATATACCTATAGACCACCAATAATGTGGTAAGGTGAACATCCGTTTTACAAGAGGAAATGGACGAATTGATTACTTGTTAGGGATGCTATTCAGATATAAGCAGTACAAAGCAGTTTTGAAAGAAAAATGTTTCATAATTATTGTAAAATCTCTAAAACAATATTATAAAATAAAAGGAAATATTTGAAATTCGTGCGCAAATATTCGAGCATAATCACATGAAATAAGAATTGCACAAAACATCTATTTCGAAAATACATTTCTTCCCTATTACGCCGCTCTTTTTGAATCATTCTGATTTGGATATTTTCCAGTTTTCACAAAATCGGTGGTTGAACTGTACTTTTGTAGTCAAGGGGCCTGTTGGCCGAGTGGCTAGTACTCTGGCGTACGGTACCACAGATTTCGGGTTCTCAGTCCCGACGGTGAAATGGATGTTTGTAGTGGTTCGGAATCCATTTTAAACCGTAGGTCCCGGTCTAATAGGGTTGTAGATCGTTATTGGGGTTAGTGTCACCTGCGTCCGTAGCATATCTTCCAGCCACACGTTTCCCCTGAATAGCGCTAAATGAGTAACAGCAGTGCAGCCCTTGCTTATGGCATAAAGATTAACTGTCCCTGTATTGCCAGCTGCATTAGAGCAACTTTTGTAATCAATCTCCCAAAGCTTTATATTTAATTGTAGTTAGAATGTTTTTCACATTATATATAAAAAAAAAAGAATAATTTAAACTATAAACAAATATGAATTTGTGTTTTATACATTTCTTTTTTTTTGTACAGTAGTAGAAATTTACAACGGAAATTTTTGAAAGAATAAAATTTCCATAATATATTCCAGCAATCTTCATTTATATTTTTAATTTATGAATTTATTAAATAAATGAGGTTTTGTGAAATGAAGTTAAAAAATATTAATTTTCATTTCATTGTATGCTTTTGTAATTTAAACAAAATGCATAAAATGTATGTTGTAATTCCCTAGTTTAATCATTAACTGTATATGATAATATTTAATAATGTAATTAAAGTTAGAAATGGCATAAGGTAATTAAAGTTAGAGACCTGATAATATAGTTAATAAAAAGCTTTAAAATAATTTTTGGCATTTTCATATAGAAAATTTAAAAAACTGGCATGTGTTTTTATATACATTTCCTCGTTTTACAGTAGAAATTTACAACGGAAATTTTAAAAAAGAATGAAATATCCATAATTTATTCAAAAGATCTTTATTAATATTTTTTAATTTATAAATTTATTAAATAAATGGGACTTTGTGAAAGAAGTTTAAAAAATCAATTTGCATTTAATTGTATGCTTTTGTAATTTAAACATAATGTCTAAAACTTCCCTTGACACTTTTCTTAAGTTCAGAATCAGAATTAATTAGAATATAATATTTTATAATTTTTAGTATAAGATACAGTTATTGAATCAAAATTAAAACTTTAAAAAATGATATATATTTGATTAAAAGGGAATTCTTAAAAATACCTTAAATTTACAATAGATTTTAAGAAGCGTCTTTTAATCCAATAACAATTTAATAATTATATAAAAGATGTGATGCCACAAAGTGAAAATGTTTACTCATTTTTTGGAGTTTCAGAAATGTCTTCAAGATTCTATAAATGAATTATTCTTTACATAATCACATTTAGTAAGCAACTAATATTAAATTAAGGCACTAATGCATTAAATAAGCAATTCATAAAATGTTTTCAAAGGGGTATAAATCTAATATTAGAAAAATAGGTTAATACTGTTTTTGAAATAGATGTCTAATTTCTGTGCTTAAAATAATTCAACCAATGGAAACACATATATATTGTAGTAATAATCTTCTTTTTAGTTTTCAGAAAATGTTTAGTTGATTCTAACGCAAACGAGAAATTTAAAATAAAAAAATTCAATTTAAGAATAAATAAATCCATTTATTTCCAACACTTTCAAATAAAACCATTTCTAACAAAAATTCCACCACTAATAAAAAAAAAAAAGCTTTTAAAAAAACCAATAAAATAAAAACTTATTTAGATGTCTAAAATAACGAAGAAAAAAAAATAAAAATTTTATAAATTGAAAAGACTAGCATACAGAAACAAGCATGATGAGAGAAATAAATAAGTGAGTTTTTTTTATCATCTTTAAAAAACATTAAATAGAAGTAGTCTTTAAAAAAAATACATTTTTTTGTTTACTAACTCATTTTTCATTATTCATGTATTTTTCTAAATGCATTTACCTGTAAAAACTTAATAAATACTGAATTTATCTTATGAAATTGTTTATTTATACGAAATTCTATTATACATTTTTGTAATGAAATCAATTAACAATTTGTTTTTACTTTTCAGTGCATTTTTGAAAGCTTTCTGAGTCTCTGAATAAACAGGTATGGATATTTTTTCACATTTCTTTAAAATAAGTTAAACATTAAAATTGACTCAATATTTGTGTTTTATTGACGAAATGAAATACAAATTCAATGCCAGAAATAAACATCCAAATCGGACGAGATAATTGCTTGTTGGGGGTGCTAGTCAGATATAAGCGGCGCAAAGCAATTTTTAAAGAGAGAAATGTAATAGTTATTATGGAATTTTTTCATATAATATTTATTTTTTTATTGTGTAGTTTGAAATTTTAATTACGAGAAATAAAAATTATTTTTATTGTAACTAAAACTCTTCCGAAAATAAATATTTTTTTTCTTTATTACGCCACTGTGTTTGAATCCGAGCAATTTGGAGCTTGTAAATTTGCCACACAAGCGGTGCTTTATGTGTCTGGGTTGTCGAACTATATGTGTCTGTGTCCTTGAACAACTTAAAATTGATTTGAAACAAATAACTCCATATTTTCAAAGTACGAATTATTTTCAACCACAACTTTCAGTCGCAACTGAAACTAATATAAGAAAAAAATAATATTATTCTGATATAAAGTAATGAACTACGCAAGGCTTCTAAAAAATTGTATAAAATTGATTTTTAAAAGTTATTTTGATTTATAAAAGCTGTATAATGCTGTAAGTTAAAAATAAGCAACAAACGTCTTTAATGCTCATAGTGAACATTAAAAAATAACTAATAAAATTTATGTAAAGTCTAAAAACAAAAACTTATAAAGCCAGGGTTTTCTTCGGATATTAAAATAGGCTTCTAAGAAATTGAATAAAACTGATTTTTTTTTAAAAGTCATTTTGATTATACAAAAAGCTGTATAATGGTGAAAGTTAAAAATAAGTAACAAACGTCTTTAATACTCATAATGAACATTTTAAGAAAACACCAATACAATTTATGTAATGTCTAAAAAAAAAAAACCTTATAAAGCCAGGATTCCCTTCAAAATTTTAAGCAATCTTAAATGAATTCAGGGAACTCGAAAATAAATTTAAAGAGTAGTTTTATCATCTTTCATTAAGAGATTCAGAAGTATTTAAAAATTTTAGAATTTTGACCTTCATTTTTTTTTCTGAAACCAATTTCTCGAGTTTTTTATTTTTATTTTGCTGTTATAGTTAGAGAAAGAATTTCAAAGTATTAATGATACGAATGTGGCATCCGGGACTTTAATGGAATTATAAAAAACTATTTTAATCAGCTTATTTTGGAATGATTTTGATAGATTTATTTAATCTTCAAAGTTATCGGGGTTTTTTCTAAACTAAGTATTAAAATAGTTAATAGTAATAAAAAGAAAAGGTATTATGATCCCTTTACTAGTTTAGAGACAGTTTATCAAATATTTAATGAAATTTGAAATTGTGACTTTCTAGAAAATTTCATTAGGGAAGTTCAATTAAATTTTTTTTACACTCTTACTTTATTACTGCAACCTTAAAAATAACACTAAAGAAAATTGTTATATTTATCTTAATAGATTTAATTTTCACTTTATATTTTTAGAAAACAATTCTTTTCTTTCAGAATTGATGTTGAAGTTAAGTTTTTGATAGGTTTTTGAAGTAAAATCTATGGTTGATTGAATTTATTCAAATTAATTTTCGCAAGTTTAATCATTAACACTATATGATAAAATTTAATATTGGTTTAAACGTTAAGAATTGAAAATTGACGGTTGATGGGCATAATTTTTAACTTTTATGTATTTCATTAAACATTTAATAAGGTTGATTAATTTTTGATGTACGATGTCGTAATTTACAAGTTTAATCATTAACTATATATGATTAAATTTAATAATGTAATTAAAGCTAAGAGAAAGTATGAGGTAATTTAAGTTATAGACCTGATAATATAGTTAATAAAAGTATCAAAATCAGTATTAACAATTTATTTAATTATTAATTATTATTAGTTATTACTTAATTTTAATTATTCAATTATTTATTATATTATTATTTATTCAGACTAATTTTCAAAAAGTTTAATCGTTAAAACTATATGATAAAATTTAATATTGGGGCATAATGTTTAACTTTTATGTATGTCATAAAACATTAAATTAGGTTGATTCATTATTCAATGTAGGATGTTGTAATTTACAGGTTTAATCCTTAACTATATATGATAAAATTTAATAATGTAATTAAAGTTAGAGTTGGTATAAGGTAATTCAAGTTAGAGATCTGATAATATAGTTAGTAAAAGCTTTAAAGTAATTTATGGCATTTTCATACAGAAAATTTAAAAAAAACTGGTGTGTTAGATGTGTAGTAAACCTCGAATAGAAAACAATTTTTATTCCTTCGTGTTCGCTTTTGTAATAGGTATAGTAAAAGTCTCTTCAATCCAGCACGTTCGCGACCACGAAATTGTAAGGATTAGTGATTTTGCAGGAATTACGAGGGGCAAAATAGTTTTAACGGGAATAGCAAAGATAAATAACTTTTTATAAAAATTTAACTGATTAAAACATTTAAATTTTTAATGTGTTTACATACATTCGGAGCCTGTGTAGACGTTATTAATATCAGATTAAGTATTTCGTCATTCTAGCAAACACAACAACAAAATCAAGATTCGTATATTAAACATTTATTTAATTGAACATTCTTGTAAGGAAAAGCAAAAATAAAAATTCATACATTAAATATTAATTTAATTGAACATTATTGCAAGGAAAAGACAAACAAGGCACAAAAGACTGTAATACTGTAAAATGATAGTTAAAACAAGCTATAGTAAGAAAACTGCTCATAATCTTGCTCTACTGTTTAAAAAGTATGGCATTGGCAATGGCTGACTTGTTTAAAAAATATGGCATTGCTTGAATGACTCAGATCTCTTCTTCAGAAAAAACGTTACGAATTAAAAACAAATTCGTGAGTTTTGAAGATTTATGACTTATATGCTGTACTGAAATGAAATGTTACTGCAAACCAAAGTATGGTCGAAAATGCGAGCAGCGCTGTGTTGCGTCATGGCTGTCAAGGGCAACAAAGAATCGAATCCAGACGAAAAATCCGAAAGAAAAACGGCTCAATTGGTGCCGGATTACAGAAAGTGCCTTACCATCGAATGCCGGATTTCAGAGTATTTACTGTATTAATACTTAAGTCAAGCTAGATATTATCTTACGACGTAAGATTCCTATTTTTTCCTACATCAAACTATAGCGATATCCGCCATAAGAACTCTAGCAGCCCAATAAAATTTAGCCTTGGCAAAGTTGTCAGAACTAAAAGTCATAAAATCAAGTGCCGTGCATGTTGTCAAATGTAAAAGTCCATGGTTTCACTTGACGAGCACAGAGGACAGACATCATTAGTAACTATACCAATGTGGTGCAAGTGTTTATTAAGAAAGTCATGTCTGTCGAGAGTCGGAAACTTGCTGTAAAAAACTGCACGGTAAAACAAGTCCATTGGGATAGGTGATGAAACAAGTATATTCCACGTTTTATCAGTTAAAGGAGTTTGTAAGTTTGTTTTAAGGGTCTCTCTGTTTTCTTCTTTACCTCAGAACTAAATTGATGAAAGGATAAAGGAAATTGTGGCTGTGGTAACTTACAATCCTTTTTTGCCAAGAGGTCGGCTTTTTCATTTCCAGGCACCCGCAATGGCTGGGAATCCACTGAAAAACAATCTCCCAGCCAGAAGCAATTTCATTGGACAGATTTATCTTAACCTCTTCAACAAGGAAGGAATCACTAGGTGTATAGAAGACAGTTGCCAAGATTGCAGCTTGAGAATCAATAAAGACATCTGCTTTATTAAGATTAGCAGTTAGTCCAAGAAGGTTTAAAACTGCATTTCTTATTGCAAAAATGTCAGCAGCAAACTTGGAGGCATTAAAACCAACTGCATATGATCGTAAGATTCCTAGTGGCAGTTAAATGAGTTAATGTATAAATTCATTCGTTTCTCATATATATATGACAAATAAATTTATATGCAAATTGACTATGATTTTTATAAAACCTGAAATATTAGACATAAGAGTATCGATACTTTGGAGGATTACAGACAAGAGAATGAGAACACTACGGGCATTAAATCCAAAAAAGCAAGTATTGCCAATTACGAAAACGTGTCTATATAACATGTAAATGAACTAATTTAATGATGGAAATGGGTTAATTACTTCTGGAACTAACACGAAATTCAAGTTTCGTATGTGATAAATTTGAGATTGTTCTGCAGACCGTTGTTTTGACACATATGCAAAATAGCTGCGGTAAACTCGTTTGCATACTGCAGTTAACGAAATTTAACCTTAGATCTCAAATGACATCGACATCACACTATGCCTCGTCATGTAGTTATATGGTAATTTAAAGGCTCTTTGCTAAACTAATACTGTAGTTAAATTTGAGGTAAATTAATATTTCGATGATAAGGACTTAATTTTATGAAAATTATCAAGTTATGTCTTCCCCATCAGGGTTGTTCTTGATGATTATTCAGAAAATTTCTCCATATTTAAATTTAATTGGGAAGTATATTTTATTAAAAAGAATTATGGTAAATAAGAACGTAATTTATTATTTCAAATAAATTGCTATCAATACACTCTCTCCATCTTGTTACTCAATCATTGTTAGAACTTTAGCAATTTAAATCACTGTATTTAATGAGTATGAAATGGGAATTACATTAATAACACAAAATGATAGACTTTTTTGAGAATTTGCTTGTAATTAAAACAAAAAATATGTTCTATTTAAGAATTTAATTTAATTCTTAAATAGAACATATTTTGTTTTAATTTGAAAATACGAACATATTTAATTGCTTAGAATAATTTTAAGACGAATAAAATCAAATGGAATTTCAGTTAAAATATTATTTCAGCATCAAATTTCAAAGCCAAATTAACATTAAATTTTGCGTGGTTTGCATTTGAAAGAAAAGAATTTTAACAAAATAAGACGCAAGAGAAACGATATTGAATTTCTGAAACTCGGAGAAAAATGTTATTTAATTAAAAAGAGTCAAAAGATTTCGTTGATTAAAAAAGGACATTTGATATTTACAAATAAAATTACTTTTCTACCTTTTTTTTGTTTGAAGTAAAATGGAATAATTAAAACATTCTAGCGGATATCAAATTTAACATTATTGATTAAAATTTAATCATAAGTCAAGTCTATATATGGAAAAAGGCTTTTATTTTACATTTATTTCAAAAAATATAATCAAAGTTCGTATTTTTGAAGAAAAGCTATTTTATTTTTTTCACAATGAACTACTGGGTAATTGGAAACCTTGTCTTTTTTATTTATATTCTTTCATTATTAAGCACAGATTATTTTGGGAATTAAAAAAAAAGTAGGAAATCTGGGCAGCAAATGAAATTTTGTCTTTTTATCAAAAATTATCTGTTATCTGTTTTATTAGTTTTTAAGTTTACAGTTATTATTTTAGTTTCAGTTTATTTAAAATTCGCTCTAACCTTAATACACTAGCAAATTAAGAATAACATTTATAAATAGAAATTGTAACATAATATTTCCCTACCGATGTTTCACTTAATTTAACAAGCTACTACGTCAATAAATAGAGTCCCGTTGAAGTGTATTTTGGGAACTGCTTTACTTTATTTCTGTTTTTACTTAATTAACTAAACCTAAATTTTTATGTGAGTTCAAAAAAAAAAACTCAATTATAAATAAGCCATTTTTGTAAGTTCTTCGTACTAAAGAATTCGTTTAGTTAAATAGAATTTCATTCAAAATTTTATTATTCACTAAAAGCATCAGCGTAAAAATGTAAAAATGTATTTGATTTCTGAGGTATTTTTTTCTCTGAATGTTGGTTGGGCCTAACATATTTATTTAATAATAAAATGAAATATTTTTAATATTGGAATATAGATGTGCCAAAAGTAATAGACGAATTCGTCTCATAGTTCTTTCAGTAAGAATTAAAAAGGAAAAGACTAGAACTATTTATTTTCTAGTATTTCATTAATTTATAACCCAAGCAGTAAAGGAAGGACATAAAGACATTTTAGAAATAACTGCCACGAATTTGTGTGTCGTAAGGGGAAAAAAAAATCCCTGTAAACTTTCATTAGGTAGCCTGATATATATATATATATATATATATATATATATATATATATATATATATATATATATATATATATATATATATATATATATATATATATATATATATATATATATATATATATATAAGGAGGGTGATTCAACAGTCATGAGACAAACTTTGAGTGATACATTTTACGAAAATCTTTACAGTTTTTATATTGGAATGTAGGGTCGGAAGTAACGCGCTGTGGCACGAATAGAAAAAAAAATGAGAAATGAAAAAAAAAAAAAAAAAACATCGTCGATTTACATCATTGCAAAGGGCTTCTTTGATTCAATGGTTACAATAAATGTTCAAAATTGCGACTACTAATAGTAATATAAGCTTGGTGAGGAGTGATTGGCGAAGTTCCTTAGTAATTTTGAGTGCTTCGAGCATTAGGTGGATTCTTTCTCTTATTGCCCTGTCAAACAATAATGGAGATCTCTTTAACCTTGACTTACAACTCCAGTTTGTGAAAGTCTGGGGGAATATATGCTGCTCATCAAAGCTTTGGACACTGTATGTAAAGTTAACTGTTAGCATTTGTCTTCTTGCCTCCAACAAGTCCCAAGTCGCAATCCTCTTGTATGCTTAAGATGTTGGTGTAGGAAGCTGCTCCAGACATTATCTTAGCCGCTTAAGCCTGTACCTTATTTAGCTTCTCCATTGAAGAAGAACAAGAGTGTGACCAGATTGGTACTATATATTCCATTATTGGTCTTATAATAGTTGTGTAGGAGGTTTTTTATCTTTTTGTGCGTCTCCTCATTCTGTTCCACAAAGTCTTCTTAAGATGTTTAAATTCTTTAGCACTCAGTTATAACATTCTTGTACTTGAAATACTTCATCCAAAATTATTCCCAGATAATTTGGTTTCGAAACTTTTCGATTTGAGTGTTGAATATTGAGATATTTGGACAAAAAGTATGTGCGTGCTTTCTATTAGTACTCAGATGAGGTGCGATGGGGTTTAAAAACAAGTCAATACTTCTCGCCCTGCCCCTAGCCTTGGTGTGAATATGGCTTAAGTGATGGAATTCATCTTTAATTAACAGAGCATAGTTGCTGTTTCGAAGAAAATCATTGTTTTAGAATGTTGTAGAGGATCTCTTTTTTAGTTTTATTATTTAAGGCAACCCGTTTTGCATTTGTATCAGAAAAGTGTGACACTGGCAATCATCTTTTTGGTTTTCTATTTATCTCTCATTAAATGATTAGGAGGAATAAATTCTATTTGACCTATCATAATTCTGATATTAATAATGTGACAATAGGTCGCACTTAGATCTTTCTTCCAAATATAATTTATGGATATTTTTAAAATAAAGTTTAAAATTTTAGGATAAAGATCGATGTTAACAAATTTTACAATAAGTATTTGTATTCACATATAAATCAATCAAAATGTTTTAACAGAACAAAAGACTATAAAGGTTAACTTATATATAAAAGGTTTTTCATCTCTAATATAACTCAAATTAATTAACAATAATACACACACACACATATATGTATGTTTTTCTATTCTAAAGAAAACTTTTGTTTCAGAAAATAAAAATAGAGTCAAATAGAAATAGAGATAAGAGTTATTTCTATTTATTTAATAATGAATAAGAGTTATTATAGAAAAATTAACACAGTGAATCGCAATTCTAAGCATATTTCATTTAGTTTCTTCTAAACTATTGTTATAAAAGGAAATACCTGTTAAATAGGAGCTAATAAATACAATGCATTTTAAACAGAAGTAAATAAATGCAAGAATTTTGTTCAAAACATGCCATAAAATTCTTTATTAAAAATATTTTTCTTTCTTTTTCGAATTGAGTATTTCTTTTTGAGTGTAACCAAATAAGATGAAAACAAGATTCTCCTCTCCCCCCCCATCCCCCTCTAAATTATGAAGAGTCTTCTTTTGAGCAGACAGCAAAACTAAAGAATTGCATGCGATGTCGTATAACTTCATATTAAAGAGAAAAGAGAAAAATGGTTTCGAGATTTCGTTTTTTTTTTTTTTTTTTTTTTTTTTCCCCCTCCTTTTTGTCTCTTGCGGGAAATGATAGAAACTAAATTAAAATGCGGAAAAATATTCTGATACTTTTATTGTACTTTTCTCTTGTTAGTTTAAGAAATCTTTTATCGGAACAGCTCTAAGAAAATCTTTTTATTGATGAATCTTTTCTATTTAATGAACTAGAAAAACAAAGGCTTTTTTTCTTTCGTGAAATATCTTTTTGTCATAATTCTAAGATATGACAGTGGGCATTGCTGAAATGTATCGTCGTATATTCAGCTGCCGCAAGAATTGTTTCTGGTATTCCAGATTGTCGAGAATTTGTTTGCTTAGAAAACATTTTTGTATTTGTATACTTTTATTTTATGTACCTTTATATTTAGAATAAATAACACCTAATAGCATTTTTATTAACGTTTTTAATTGACCATGGATTAAAACCATGACCATAAATTAATGACCATGGCGAATTTTATTGTTGATCTAGAAATTTTCACGCAAAAAGCAAATATTAATTAATTTATTTAACATTATTGTCTCTTTCAGTTTCTGAATATAATTAACCTTTCTAAATAAATTTATTTATATTTATGCAATATTAAAAGATACGTGCATAATATATAAATTATTCTATCAGAATGTTTACTATGATAATCTAACTATATTTAGAAAAATTGGGGCACACACACACAACAGTGAGGATCTTTAAAGTTTTCACATAATAGAGAGTTTTTTGCATACCGTATTTTTATCGTCCGATATTTTTTTCCCTAGCGCGCATGCTCATGGGAAACATTATTACAAATACGCATGCGCAATTTCCTATGAGCCTGCGCAATTTCCTATGAGCATGCGCGCTAGGGAGAAAAAATATCGGACAATAAAAATACGGTATACAAAAATTCTCTACTATATTGGATGCTCTATGATATATTTCTTCTGTAAGTAGTATTTTTCTATAAAAGATAAACTGATAAAATGCTTAATAGAATTATTTTAATGATATATCTCTGTCTCTGTAATTACAAATTTCTTTTATAAAATTATAAATTACGAAAATCCCCAAATCTACTTTTTATGTGATGAATTGCAAATTTTTCTTACTTTGAATACAATCCATTCTTACGAACTAGATTTCAAATTTGTAAAAACGATCATTTGGAACGAAAACGAAACTCATTTGGAAAAACGAGATATAAATTACAAAAATTTAAGTATTTTTTTATCTGTAATAAAATTATTATGATTAAACATAAAGTTAAAAAGGCACAACTAAATTGTTTTCCTGTTCTTCGTTGTATTCAAATATAGTTTGAAAAACAATGCATTCTGAGTAAATTTTACAGAAATGTGTGTTGTTTAGCAGTTAATATATTAAAATATTAATATTAAATAAATGCGAAGAAATGACATCTAGGCAAATAAAAGAGCACTTTTGTTGTACAATTCGATGTTTTAATTTAAAATTTCTCAACTATGGCTAACATAGTTTTAAATACATCAAAAATACTTGAAATGCTGAATGCAATTTTTATATTAAATTATATTTTATTGCATTTTTTTTAAAATTTCAATCGTTATTAATCTTTTTATTTTTAAACAATCTTATGACATTTTAATTCAATATGAAATATTTAATATTACTTAATTTTTGTATCATCTGATTAATATTTTAATTGTTCGTAGACATTGAATTAAGTTATGATAATTCACAAAAATTAAACTCGTGAACACTCTTAAGCGCTTTTTTTGATTAAATTAATGAATAAAAAACACTTCACACTAACTTGATAAATTTTTATATTATTGAAAGAGACACATGTATTTCTACCACAACCAATGATATGGAGTCGAAGAGAGAAATTTATTGTCGGTAACCAGAATATTCTCTTCATAATTCATATTACTGCAGCTTATCTCTAATAAGTTACAACAAAAAGATCATAAAAAGAACACTAATAGAATAAATAATTCTAAAACGAATTATTATACTAATGAGAATATAGAATGATTCGCATCGTTGAGAAATATTTATGTAGTTGAAGACAAAATATCTTTACTTTGTAAATTAGGAAAGTTCAAGGGAGTTGACAGTTCCATTATTTATTTTTCGAATATATAAGGGCATTCATTCGCTACTTTAAAATTCATTTACAACATCTTAATAACTTATTTTCTTTTTGAACATAGACGAGAAGAATATCTGATAAAAAAGTATCGAAATCAAAGCGCGTTTTATTTTAATCGAATAGAGAAAGATTGCAAATGTTAAAAAGAAATATGTAAGATTATAATAAGATTTATTTTTAAAAGATATCAAAGCAATTTAAATTATACCATTATTGAGAGAAATAATAAATTATTTTTAATATACATTTAAGTACATTTAACATATTTAATGATAACATTATCATAATTATTAGAATATAAGTAATTACTAATTTTTAAATTTGTTTATATATATATATATATACATATGATTTCATTGTATGATATATATATATATATATAAAACAAATATATATATATATATAAATATAAAAAAACAACTATATATAAACAAATTTCCTGTTGCGAGGCAGCAGATGAATTCATCATCAATCCAAACTTACGAACATTCTGATTATTCTCATTATTCTGAGGAAGAATTGATCAGTTAAAAGAATCTTGAATTGAAACAAGAGAGAGAAATAATAAATTAGTTTAATATACATTTAAATATGTGTAATGATAAAATTATCTTAATTATTAAAATATATATTAATTAATTTTTTAATTTGTTGCAAACACACACACACATATATATATATATGATTTCATTGTATGATAGACTGTTGCTATGTAGCAGATGAATTCTGCATCATTCCAATCTTACGAATATTCTGATTATTCTCATTGTTCTGAGAATGAATCTATCGGTCAAAAGAGTCTTGAATTGAAACAAGAGAGAGATTAATAATAAATTATTTTAATATTCATTATTAATAATAAATTATTTTATTATACATTATTAATAATAAATTAACACACACACACACACACATATATATATATATATATATATGACTTCATTGTATGATAGACTGTTTCGATCCAGCAGATGAATTCATCATCAATCCAATCTTATGAACATGATATCTCATTATTCTGAGAACGAATCGATCGGTCAAAAGAGTCTTGAATTGAAACAAGAGCAATTCGAGAAAAGACGAAAACGTTTTGGCTTTGAAGATGAATGTGTTTTCGTATATGTATCACGGAATTTATTTTCGTGATACCATATTGTTTAGGAATTACTTAAGGTTTATTATAAAAGATTACCTTTCAAAATTTGTATGTTTGAAATTCTTTTAGCTCAATACATGCATAGTGGATATATATCTACAAGTATGCAAGTAAATGCAAAATGTTTTACATATTCTTTTAACTAGAAGTGCTTTCATAATTTCGAAGTGATTTTCATATAACATTATTTATTAAAAAAAATGTTATAGGAAAATTATTTTTTTTATGTTATAGTTCAATTAAGTTAAGAAACACTGACGAACATGAAAATTAAAACATGCTTGAATATTTATTACAATTTGGCAAAAAATTGACAAAAATATATTTTTTGACTTTACAAAAGGACTTCCAATTAAAAGAATATGTAAAATATATTGCATTTACTTGCAATATGCTTTACATTGACAGACATCCATTTTGCATGTATTGAGCTAAAAGAAAGATATTATTTTTAAGTATAGCTGAGTGATAGCCCATCCGGTCATTGAAAACAAAAATTGAAGGAAAAAGTAATTGCCAAAAACTCAACTTTAAATTAATATTTTTAAACCCGTTTAGTTCAATTAGTTTGAATGTGAATAATTTTTAAATTTATAAATAAAAAACAACTTTCAATGAATTTTGGGGTGTTGATAATTTAAATTATAATTACATCTAAATTAATGCTATATGTACATTAATTTATAAAATACGTAAAATGTTGTTGATATTAACGTTGCTTACATTAACGGTTAACGATATTGACATTATAAATTAATATTTTTTATGAGATTTCTTTGAGAATTTAATAATTTTTATTTTTAATAAAAATGATTTAAACATTTTGTTGATGGATTTAAAAAACATTGTAAGTGACTGTAAATGTTTTCTTTTTAAATTTATATTTGAAAACAATTTTCGATAAATTTTGTAGTTGATAATAGAAACTTGAGAGAACTAATATTTTAAATCCCACTTTACTAACAAATAACATTGTAAATACTCAACAAAGTTTATTTTTTTTACTGCTTAATGTGTTTAATGTGTGGGCCTGAATGGTCGAGTGGCTGGCGCTCGGTACCACAGGTTTCGGGTTCGAGTCCCGGCGGTGCCATGGTTGTTTGTAGTGGTTCGGAATCCACTTTAAAAAGTAGGTCCCGATCTAATAGGATCGTAGAGCGTTGCGGGGGCATTGTTACTCCGCGTCCGTGGCCTATCTTCAAGTTACACGCGCCCCTGGGTAATGCAAAGTGAGTACGTCTGTGCAGCACTTGCCTTAAGGCATCTAAGACGAAGCTGTCTGTGTTTGCCAGCTGCATTAGAAAGAAGAAAAAAAAAATGTGTTTTTCATTTTTATAAATGATAGCAATAGGATGTGGCAGCCATTGCAAGAGTCGATAAGTGAAACATTAGATTACTAATATTTCAAATCTTACTTAGATAGATTTCTTGTTTACTACGGAAACGGACGTACCTGTTTTCGGACTACCCATGGGGTAAATATACCCCGAAAACCTCCACATATTCATTAATATAGTTAAGTTTACATTATTGAAATTATATCGTGAATTTAAACAAAAAAATACAATTTACACTGTTAAGTTAAATAATAAAAGAAAGAAGTAAGTTAAGTTACTCAGGTACAAATTAGGAGTCCTTAACACGTTTCCCGCGGACAGTCAGTGAATGAATGAAAAATAAATTAAATTAAGAATTTAAAACAAAGACATTAGAAATGAAAACATTAAGAATTTTCGATATCATTTAGGAAAAAAAAAAAATTCAGATAGCCAGTGTTCATGTTAGTTTTGTACATCGTAGCAATAAATGAGAATTTCAGGAGCCAAATAGACACCTCAGATTTGCAATTTATCTATTTTGGCCATTTTGAGTTCTTTTGACTCAACTTCAGGACTCAACGTCGCATCGCAGATAGCTCTAGGTCTTTTCTAGAGCTACTGACACCTGGATCGTATACAGGAATTGTGCGAATAGCTTCATTGCGAATCTGTGGGATTTCTTGTTTATAGACACATATTAGACACCAGCACTTATTTAGGTATCGAAATAAAATAAATATATCTTTAGTTATCATGAAAATGGGGAATGTTTTAATATCCTTCGATGAATCTCATTGAATGCAAAAATTTAAATTGTTAACAAGAAATAGAAAAAGACAAATATGATAAATAATTAAAAAATCACTATACTAAATATACCCTAAATTTATAAGTTAAAATATTTATTTGCATTTTTATCCCAAATGATTATTACAGAAAAATACTAACAAATACTATAACACACCAAAAAATGCTACTAGTTTAATGATAAAACTACAAACCATCTGATGAATTTCATTTGAATTTTCAACCAAACATGAATTTCCTCTGAATCAAACATAAAATATTTTTTTCGTGTTTTCTTGAGATAAATAACTAACAAGCGGTCTGGTGGTAACTCTCAGCTACTAAGTAGAATGGTTTAGATTCTAACCAGCTGATAATGCGAATTGCAATCATTGTTTTCAGAAATGAGGAGGCTCGATGGAGATTGTGAGAGCTTGTGCATGCATTTCGTTTTGATATTCAGGTTTCTGGTAGGAGTTACCAGGACTTTCAACCAAACAAAAGCGCAGTTGCAATACAGCTTATCCTGAAAATACCCTCTGAAGGAAATACTCCCTACTACTAGAAGGTGGACTGTTCGTAGCATACAAAGTGAAATACGTTATCCCTATGTAGTTTATGATAAAATAGAAATTCGTAATTTATTTGTAGTTACACCACTGATCGTGGGAAAGGTAAACATACGTTTTAAAAGCTGAAACGGACGAATTGATTACTTGTTAAGCATGCTAGTCAGATATACGCAGCGCAAAGAAGTTTTGAAAGAAAAGAGTTTAATATTTATTGTGGAATTTTTAAGATGAAAAAAATTGAAGAAAAAAAGACGAATTTCTTCGATATTATGCATTTAAAATTTTGATTAATTAAAATTGTAATTATTGCTGTTAAACCCTACCGAAATTACCTTTATCCACTATTATGCCGCTTAGTTTGAATTCCGTCTGATTTGGCCACTTGCCAATTTTCCACACAATTACATGTTAAACTTGTGCATGTTAAACACTATAACACTACTGCATGTTAAACTTGTTTGCAAGTTGTGGGATTCATGAAGAACTTTTATCTCCTTTCTTTGGAAAGACTTGATTACTCATTGCATTTGCCCAAGACCATAGAATTAGATTGATAGATAATTAATCTTTGCTAGATAATCAATAAAAATTTGGAGCTTTTTCGCTTTAGAATTTGCAGAGTTTAATTTTTTTATTAGTCCATCCAGTTTCTCAATGGAGCTGCAGAGTGATATAAGGCTTTTCATGATGATGATAGAGTTTTTTTTAGAAAAATGTTATCCGCAAGAGAAGGTTCTTCGTAGGAACGGCGAGTGGGATAGGATGAATGCTTAAATTTTTAGTAGCATCAGAGTTTATGAAGGAAGGATCTACCTGAAAGTTTTTTTTTAGTTGGGGTGTTCATGGGATGCTTAGTTGTGATTTTTGTTCGGAAAAAATTTGATTCGAAGTTGACAATGAAACTAGAAAGAAACCAAACTACTTGAGTTAAAAAGGCTACTCTGACTTTTCAGACCTGTAGATATGAAAAAGAAAATTCTTTGTATTATAACATATGGTAGTTACACTCACAGGACTTTGATAATGGCCATATTTTTGTTCCTCTAGCAATCGATTGTTTCATTTTTTCTTGAAGGGGGGGGAGGAAAGAATTAGAAGAGGCTTGTTTTTGATCCACGCAAAGCGAATTGAATGAGCAACTCCCAGTTGTGATTTCGTCAAATATTTATTTAAACTTGCGGATGAGAGGATCAAAATAAAACTACAATAGTTTTGTTATTTGAAACCCTCGAAAGAGATGGGTTTTTTTTTTCGTTTCTACTATAAAGAAATTTAAAGACAATTATAATAAAATTAGGAAAGATGAAATAATACTAAAATATTAAGTTAAAATATGTAATGAAGATTTAATGTTAAATTATTTTACTTCAATTATGGAATGAAGAAATAATACTAAAATATTAAACTAAAATATGGAAAGGTGTAAAAATACAAAAATATTAAACGAAAATTTGGAAAGTGAAATAATAAAACACAAAATGATGGAACACCCGTAGGTAGAAGTCTGACTTCTGCTCCGTGTCGCTAAAGAAGGAGGGCAGTGCCTTCCGGGAGGACTTTTAGGGGGAAATACCCGCATTTGTAAGTCGCATTGGAGAAAACCAGGGAAAACTCCCATGAGGTAGCCGACTCACGAGGCTGAACATCATAAACGCCATCGAGTGTCCTCGTTTTCTGAAACAGTGTTTACAAGAAAGCCGCCAGTGGATTGAACCTCCGGCCAAATGCTCATTAGCGACGCGCGTTGCCACTGCGCCACGAGTCAGGCTTTTGAAATTATTATTTGACGAAAAAATTATTATTTGACGAATAAAATTATTATTTTATTAGTTTTTTTTTTTTTAGTACATTTTTACGCCGCGTAAAAATTAGAAGACGCGTAATAATGTACAAATTCAATTTTTTTTTTAAAAATAGTACTATTTAATTACGAAACAATTGACATTTTTAAATTTCTCATTTTATATACAGCATTTAAACTCTATTAATGATAAAATCAAAAGTAATTTTCTACTTTAATAAAAAATGCACTTTCAAATACAACAATATTTCTATCAGAGATAATCTATATTTAAAAAAGATTCTTCGCTAATGTGCCGAACAAGTATTCAATAAATATTTGAACCCGCTAAAATTAAAGCGCAGATTCTTCAATAAACTTGAAAACTTTCCCCATAAGTAGGTTCTCAATTTATTACCGAAAATGTGACCAGCTTTTCTTTAGTGAATGGGGCTCTTATATTCGCAGTGCTAATTTACGATAAAAAGCGCGGCTTTTCCCTTAATAACTTTTTGAAATTCTTTTGTTATGTTAATCCTGAACTGTGCTGTTGACTTAATGAAGGTTTTACGCATTTTTAAATTTTCCTTTCACAATTATGAAAGGGAAATTTTGATAAAAATATTGGATCTTATTAATGTGCTATATTTTGCGTGAAATAAAAAATTTACTTAAAAAAGCAGTTTTGTTGATTCTCATGGAAATGAAAGCAATTTGAAGATAAAATATGGATAGCGTAAGAAACAATAGCGTGAAGCAGAAATTCGAAATTCTTTTGACACACATGCAAGGCATATAATTTGCGTTAAGATCAATAAAAGGCACTTTTGGTTATTAGTTAGGTAAAAAAAGAGTTTTTGTAAAAATAATGTTCAGTTTTATATATAGTGCTCATTAAAATATTTTTATTACAAAAATTTTATATAAAAAGAAAAAAATTTTCTTAATATTCCTGTCTAAGTCTTTAATGAAAAAATGTTTTTGAGAAAGAAATAATAATACACAACAATTTAAAGCATAGAATTTGCTTTAAGTGGTGCATCTTAGTAAGGATGAATTTTTACAATTACAATTTCTACAATTTTCCAATTTCTCTATTTTCAACAATTTTCGACAATAGCAAATGACGATAAATTAAATGATCGGCATTAGAAAAAAAAAACCCTTTTTTTTTTTAGTGTGTGTGTTAGTTAGACCATCTAAGTCTATTACAGATTTTTATGAACTTTTTCATGAATGTGTAGTTGTTATTTAGTTAATATCAATCAAATTGTAAGGAAAGAAAATACTATTGTCGAAAATTGGTAGAAAAATGGTATCATTCTTTTGATAGATATTAGCTGAAAAACAAATGGGACAATTCTGTAATAATGTACAGCAATGATTTAGGAAGATAAAAGAAAGTTAATAAAAATGAAGTTTTCTCAAATTTTGAAAAATTAACCATTTCTTTCTTTCTTTTGTTTAATATTTTGCCATTTCTCTTTTTATGTTAGTTTTCTCCTTTTCTTCTTCCGATAAAACTCCAATGTAGAATATTACTACAAAGAAAGTTAATCATTATACAATTTTTAAAATTTACGGAGATATTAATCAAATGTTAATCAATTTTTTTATAGTTAGGCTTAATTTTTTTGCCACTTCTCTTCTTTGTCAGTTTTTTTTTTTTTTTTTAATTTTATAAATAATGGAACATATAATTAGCAAATTATTTTGTACTCAGAGTTTTTATCACTTCCACATGTAATAAAATTAAAATAATTTTATATAATAATTATAATTGACAATTTTTTTAATACATCAGTTTTAAAGAAAAAACCAGAACATGTTTAAAAATTTTAAAAAACAAAACACCATTTTTATAGATTTAACTTTCATCTATTGCAATCATAGTGTAAAATCTGACAATGTGATTAAAAATAGATATAATCAGCAATTTTTTTTTAAATATCAGTTTTAAAGAAAAAAATTCAGAGCATATTTACAAATAAAAAAACCCCGCCATTTTTATAGATTTACCTTTCTTGTATTGCAAACATAGTATAAAATCTAACAATGTGATTAAAAATAGATGTAATCATCAATTTTTTCCCTAATGCAGCTGCAAATATTATACAGTTATAAGCAAGCAGAGTGAGAGCTACGCCGTCATTCCTCCTTTAGCACTACCCAGGGGGCACGTGGCTTGAAGATAGGCTACGGACGCGAGTAACACTACCCCACAACACTCTACGATACTAATAGACCGGGACATGCGGTTTAAAGTGGATTCTGACCAACTACAAGCATCCATGGCACTGCCGGGACTCAAACCCGAAACAAGTGGTAGAGAGGGCCAGAGCGCTAGCCACTCGGCCATCAGGCCCCATAATCATCAATAAAACATTCGGTAACTCAAATGGAGTGGTTTCAATTTCAACTATTACGATTTTTTTAAAACTTGTTCAATTAATTAAAACAATAATATTCTAATAAACTATCTCATTATACATGCAGAAAACTAATAACATTCCTCACAATCACGGAGAGATCTATCCCATTTAAAATAAAACAAACAAAATCCTTCTTCTATTTGACAGGAGTCATGAATTTAAAAATTGGAAAAGTATTAGTCGAAAATAAATATTTTCCTTCAAATCATGACGTCAACAATGCATGAGGATATCTTTTCTTTGTAGAGGCTAATATGACATAAATCGCACATCTTATAAACTTGTTTCTTACGTGAGTTTCAAAAACCCGTCAAAACATTTTCCTAGGAAAGTAGTAGCCTTTTAAAATATTGAACTCGATGGCGATACGGATACAATGTTGGCTTTTTTTCCAGAAATACAGACCATTATTTTTCAAATAGGTGAATTAGGAGGAAACGCAACATGATATCTTGTGCATTTTTGTTTGCTTCAGGGATAAGTTATATCAGATTTACCACAGGCAAATTCAAAATCTGCTGAATTGTTGGAGGATAAAACAATAGGACATTGCTTTTTACATACTACGGTGTCCAAAAGTAAGACCAATTTTAAATTTAAAATTCCCGGGTCTTATGGAATTTAAATGTCCTTTCTTTTTTAGATTGCTGGCACTGTCCTTAACATCTGTGTGCAATTTGACGTCAAAATATTCATTAGTGTTTTAGTTACGCTTGGCTTCATTAAACGCTAAAACTGATTCCGGAGAATTTTTGAAATGTCTGAATTAATTGAGCAAAGAACTTGTATTCAGTTTTGTTTGCGGAAAGTGTAGAATATTACAGAAGGCATTCGGTGAGCATTCTTATATCGGAAAGAAATGTTTAGCAGTGGCAGTAATAATTCAAACAAGGCAGAGAACGCGTTGAAGACGAAAATCCTTCTGGTCGACCATCAACCTCAACCGTCGATTTACATTTAGAGACCTTGCTGATGATGGTGGAATTTCAAAAGGATCGGTCAATTCCATTTTGGGCCTCAAACGTGTCAATTCTCGAGTGGAGTAATTTATAATTTGAATCCCACTTACAAAATGCTGTAAAAAGAACCACTCTCCACAATGAATTCAAATTTGAACTGAGCACATTATTACACATTGTTGCACATTAAACCAACTGTAGTGTCCAATTTGCTTGATTGCTTCGGTGTTATGACGCAAAATAACTTCCAAGCCATTCAACAGTTGTGACACTGTTAGTGGAAAGCCCATCCACTATGACAAGGTCATACTAAATTGGATGGGAAAAATCAGTGGAACTTTTCTGGAACATTTTTTGATGCCAAACTGTTTCCCCCTTCTTCCAGTATCTTCAGTTCAAATTTGAACTCATTGTGACGAAAGGTTCTCTTTTACAGCATTTTGAAAATGTGACTTTAATTATAATCACCCTGTATATTGTTGAAGTGTAGTTGAAGATTTTATGTGATATTGTTACTCAAAGATGAGATTGAACCAGAAATTTATTTCTAGTAAGTAATCATGGCTCAGCTTTCATCGTCGTTAAATGCCTACAAAATAAAAATAAAATTCATTAAATTCCTTTAATTTAATTTTAAAAAATAAAATTAATTTAATTCGAAATATATTAACAAAAAATAAATTTATGGCTCATTACCAAGTGGTTTTAAGAATTTAATAATAAGTTTTCCTTTCATTAGATTTTTTAAGACGAAAATAAAACAACAAAAAATAAATAATCAATGCGAACAATTATCATTACTTAAGTGCGTAATTTAAAGTAATTGGATGAATAAAACTTGATAAGCAAAGATTATTGATTTTAAAAGGATTAAATGAAATTTGTTGTATTTAGATTTTATTTGTAAAGGAAGATCAGGTATTTATCGCGTTAAATAAAAGTACTTTATGAAAGACAAATTATAACTTTATTGCTGCAAATTACATTTTATTGATTTACAATTATATTTTATTGATTTTATTGATTTACAATTATATTTTATTGATTTTATTGATTTACAATTATATTTTATTGATTTTATTGATTTACAATTATATTTTATTGATTTTATTGATTTACAATTATATTTTATTGATTTACAACTATATTTTATTGATTTTTTTTGATTGATTTCATTAATTTTTTTTTTATTGATTTACAATTATATCTTATTGATTTTTTTTCATTGATTTCATTGATTTTTTTATTGATTTTCAATTATATTTTATTGATTTTATAGATTTTTTTTTATTGATTTTATTGATTTACAATTATAATTTATTGATTTTTAAATTGATTTCATTAATTTTTTATTGATTTACAATTATATCTTATTGATTTTTCATTGATTTCATTGATTTTTTATTGATTTTCAATTATATTTTATTGATTTTATAGATTTTTTTTTTATTGATTTTATTGATTTACAATTATTATAATTTATTGATTTTTTAAATTGATTTCATTAATTTTTTTATTGATTTACAATTATATCTTATTGATTTTTTTCATTGATTTCATTGATTTTTTTATTGATTTTCAATTATATTTTATTGATTTTATAGATTTTTTTTATTGATTTTATTGATTTACAATTATAATTTATTGATTTTTTAAATTGATTTTATTGATTTTTTTATTGATTTACAATTATATTTTTATTGATTTACAATTATATTTTATTGATTTGGTACGTATTAAAGCTTTGGTAAGAGCTAATTATTCGTTGAATCATTTTTTTAATTTTATAAATACTTCGAATTGTTTTTCTCTGTTTCACTTTTACATGTTGACATTCAAAACATACCATCCACAGAAAAATTGCCAGTTTTGTTTTCTACACTTTCCTCCTTTAGTTCCAATAATTGCATTTCCAGCAAGATGTGGACTAATTGTGACATGTTTGGCTTTTAAATTTTTGCTTTTCTTTTTCGATATTCACTAATACAACTGCTATAAATATCTATTAGATATTTAATAAAAATATTAAATGTAATAAAATACTTAATCGCGATTGGCCGGAAGCTCAAATAGCTATAATTATGTTTCAAATAATAGTTGACATTTGAAAGGAAAAAATAAATAAATCACTTTACAGAATAATAATTTTATAATTTATTGTTATTTTTTTTGAAGAAACTTAAATATTTCAAATATCTACTAAACATAAATATTTAATTGTAATTAAAGTAATAAATAAATAAATAAAGTTTTTAATTTTTTGAATAATTTCGAAAAATTATATTAACTTTGAAATATTTTCAATTTCGATCCCTTTATAGTTGGACGATTTCAGTGAATGCATTAAAAATCTTTATATGTACTTTGATAGCCTTTGTATATTCAGAACAACTACTGATATTTCAGATAATATCAAAGGCTTTGTATTTTGTTTACAGGGAAATCTATTCAATGATTGAGAACAAGTTAAAATACTTTAATGGATTCCACGAAATATGATGCCGAATAATAGGACTCTGCATATACTTTAGAAGTTTATTGAACATATAATATACATTCCAACTAAATGAATGGCTTTTCCGACTTCTCATATATCTGGTTTCGAATTTTTAATAGGAGAATTATAAATACTTTGAATTTGTTTTTCACATTCTGGGTACTAAAAGCGATGTTTTCTTCACCTATGTAAATTGATATGAAGTCAGTAATACACAGAATGTATTAAAAAAAGGAGGAATGAAAGAGGATTCTATTTTAAACACACGAAAGAAAAAGGGAAATTGTTTTTCTGCCGAAATTTGTTCAAAAGAGGCAATATTTTGTGTAACACTTGAGAGAACCAAGAAAACACTTATACTGCCAACCGATGCATATGGCTGAAGAGAAAGTCAAATTATCATTTTTTTTTTAAATAGTGCTACATAGGCAAATCGGGAAGGAATTTATTATTTAATTTTTCTGGAGCAGCTTCGAACTCCGCTCCTGCTAATACATTAGCAACCCCCATGATTAAGGTTATTTCAAATTTATCGAAATGTATTGGAAAACAAGCTTAGAATTATCGACATTTATCGAAAAGCAAACAAACCAAATAGTGATTTATCTCGGTTGTATTGTAGTCTTTTTCTGTAAATTACCTAATTTTCACTCAGTAAGAAATGGGCAAGAAAATGAAAAATAATTTAAAATTGAAGTTTGAGGTTTACTTTTTAGCTAAACAAGCTTTAGCTTTTAGCTTATTAAATACTAATAGCCCCGAAAAATTTCCCAGAAATATTTTTAGAACATTAATATAATTATGTTTGTTTAAAAGCATATTTAAACTATCAAACTATGTCATTAATCTTGCATGGAAACGAGCATTTAATATTGATAAAGTTCAATTACTTTTATCTTGAAAACGGCAATATATATATATATATATATATAAATTCCCACTTTCAAAATACTGTAAAAAGGAACCACTCGTCACAATGAGTTCAAATTTGAATTGAAGATACTTGAAGAAGAGGGAAACGGTATGGCATCAAAAAAAGTTCAAAAGAAGAGTTCCACCAGTTTTTCCTGTCCAATTATGCCCTTGCCGGGGTGGATGGCTTTCCACTGACAATGTCAGAACTGTTGAATGACTTGGAAATCATTTCTTCCGTCAAAAACCGAAACAATCAAGCACATTGAACACTACAGTTAGTTTAATGTGCAGCTCATTCCAAATACGTTTTCATTTCGATTCAAAAAGTCACAAACCAGTCGAATTCACTTTCTTTATACCGCTTATTGCGCCATCTGTTAATACAACTTTTTTGATGTCGTACCGTTTCCCACTTCAAGTATCTTCAGTTCAAATTTGAACTCATTGTGACGAGTGGTACTTTTTTTTAACAGCATTCATTGTGACGAGTGGTTTTTGTTACAATATTTTGAAATTAAGACTTTAATTATAATCACCCTGTATATATATTCTTTTTAAATCAGTAACCACTCCATCAAATTTTCTTATGTAACAGTTTATCCAAAATTTCCCAAAACTCCAATAACCTATTGCTTTATTACATGTGGTACCTCTACATATATGGATAAACCAGGCGAGATATTTTTATTCTTCTTACTATCCTTTCTAAGCCATCATGAAAGATTCTTACACATGGATTATTAATAATGACGAACTTGTTTTAAATTTCTTTAAACGACTCTTCAAACAATATCTCTTCTAGAGATACCATTGATTTTAAGCACCTCTAATGTCTTGAGGGGTACATATTCCCTTGATAAAAATTACTCTCAGGCTGATATATTTATTTTCTTTGGATGCATTAATTAATTTATATCGTATTTTACGGATTTCATGTTTACATCTTTTAAATTTACCATTGCAATTTTGTTGTTCAACATTTTGATCTTTATGTTTATTAAAGAGTTTAAGTTTCGTTGCAGCAGCTTATGTTCATTTCGGATTTCGAACAATTTCTTTGTTCTTTTATTTTTCTATTTTTGAGAGTTTGAATGTGAGGCTCCCCAGAATTTTTGTTTTGTGAATGATTCTGTTATACAATTAACGTGTAGCGAATACCGATATTATTTCGACATGTAAAATGTTCGTGCTTTTTAATTCACTTCTTGTTTGTTCTCCGTTGGTTTTTGTATTCATGTGTTGTATTCTTTTATGTATATATATATAATGTAACTATGCACACTGGCAAGAGCCCCCTGTGGCATTCAGGAAAAATGGTCAGTTTGCCAGCGCAGTGTCATGCACTTCTGCTGAGATACGTTTAGTTTGTCTACAGTCTCTCACCCGAGAGGAAATATATTTATCTCAACCTTCCGCATTAGTTGGACTACAGACTCTCACCCGGAGAGGAAGTTCATTTAGTGGAACCCTGCACTTCTTAGCACACCCTACCTTTAACCGAGAGTTCTTGCTCAAAGTTATCCTTCAAGAAGCTATAATTGTCTGTCTTTTACTTTAAATTCTGTGTTAAATATTGATTTTGTCTAATTGTTTGTATGTGGTGTTTATGCGTGTGTAAATATAGTTGCGACTTCTCAAATCTATGCCTCAAGTATCTGAATTCAAACACATCCATTTACAATCTGGGTGTGTTTGAATTGAGATACTTGATACTTTATATATATATATATATATATATATGTTTAATCAAATGTTTGAAATTTCTTTACATGTTATGGAAATACATGAACAAGACCATTAAAGTAGATGTTTTTTTAAATATAAAGCTATTTATAATTAAAAATGCTATTTTAATCAAAGAAAATTTATTTTTTTTTTTTTAATTAAAAAGTAAGTTGTATAAAAGTTAATTTAAATGTTTCAAAATATATTTTTCAAATATATTATCATTTTCATTAAAAAAATAAATACTTCGTTGATTATGCATAGAATTCCATACTTAAAAATGTATTTAACAAAATATTTTATGATAAAGGCTTAAAAACTAGTAAATTCCTGAATATTTCTTTCATTGCTTATTATTTTCTGCTATATTTATTTGCTAGACATATAACCAATACTAATTGTTGTTTTGCTGCAAAATCGAATACAAAATCTAAAAAAAGATATGGAAATAACTTATATTAACTTAACTTTCCTGTTAGTAATAACTTAATTTTCTCTCAGTAGTTTGATTAATTTTCATTTGAACCATTCACTAGATCGTGGAAAATTTGTTCATTTTCCACCTTCACGTTAAGTGGGTGCTGTACAAGAAAGAATCACTTTTGTTAAAATCAAACTTCCCCAAAAGTGACAAACGCTTCAAGATCTAATTAAATTGATTCCATCCAAGTTTATCTTCCAATAGAAAAGGAAACTTTTATTTTTCCACTTATCTGAAATGTTGTCAGATCCATCGAACACGAAAAGTCCTTAAAGGTAATTCTTGGAGAACTCATCTTTTAACCCTAAAAATAAATTTCTCAAGAATCAGAGATCTCTGCAAATGTTGCTTCTCTAACGAGCGATCAATAAAGTTTTTTATTTTTACCTGAAGAAAAGAAACTGCCTTGTTTATGGCTGTTAAATTTTAAAGAAGAAAGTTTATTTAGTTGCACTTGTACCTCCTCCTAAATTCATTTCGATTCTTTCTTTTAATATCATTAATTAAATTCGAGCTACGGTAGTTGGAGACTATAAAGGTTATATTCAGTTTCACTTCTTTTTGAACTTAACTCATTGAGAAATATGTTATTTTTTAAGGAAATAAACTCAGAAATGAAGTTTGAATTTTTAGTTTCGAGGATTCTTTTCTTCACAAAGACATTCAACAAGTTTTTTTTTTTTAAACTAGCATTTTTACTCAAATTTCAAATATTGTCAATGATGATTTCAAATGTTGTCAATGATGATTTCAAATGATGTCAATGATGATTTCAAATGGTGTCAATGATGATTACAAATGGTGTCAATGATGATTTCAAATGGTGTCAATGATGATTTTCCAATAATGATTTCAAATATTGTCAATGATGATTTCAAATGTTGTCAATGAGGATTTCAAAAGTTGTCAATGAGGATTTTAAATGATTTCAATGATGATTTCAAATATTGTCAATTATGATTTGCCAATGATGATTTCAAATATTATCAATGATGATATCAAATATTGTCAATTATGATTTACCAATGATGATTTCAAATGTTATCAATGATGATTTCAAATATTGTTAATTATGATTTGCCAATGATGATTTCAAATGTTATCAATGATGATTTCAAATATTGTCAATAATGATTTCGAATAATGTCAATGATGATTTGCCAACGATGATTTCAAATGTTGTCAATAATGATTTCAAATATTTTCAATGATGATTTTAAATGCTGTCAAGAATAATTTTAGTAAAGAATTATCGTTGAAATTAAGGATGCAGAAAAATATTCAAAACGAAAGACGAGAAGAAGCTATTTTCATGGCCTATCCTTCAGTGTTACTAGAATTTACATATCCTTTAGATTTGCATGTCCTATATAACAAATACACAGGGAATTCAAAAGAATAATCCAATATTTTTCTATATTACATATAGAATAACAAAATCGGTTTTATGGAATGAGTTTTTCAGAAACAAGAAAGAGGAATTATAAAAAGAATTTTTTTTATATTAAACTTAATCCTGTATCAAGTTCCATCTTCATGTTTTTGTACTAGAGCTTACTTAAAAATAATAATATTTGACTGTGAAGCTTAGAATAATAGATATTTCTTAGATTTACAGCCACATATTATTCTTTTATTCTGTTAATTGTTTTTCAATAAAAATATAAAATGCAATTGATTTTTGCAGAATGATTAAAATGTATTTAACATACTCAAGATTATTAACAACAAAATATGATTATTAAACATAAAATATTTCGTTAAAAAGCAAAAGCAATTAGGTTTGGGTAACTTATAAATGTATGTTCAATTTCCTATTCACATTAAAAAAGAGAAACAATTGTCTTAATCTAAACGTAAGATATACTAATTTTACCTATATCTATTAAACAAAATTGTTATTAAGTAATATGCAGTTTGCGATATCCATTATGACAAATTTTAATTCAAAAACTTTCTTAAAATCATTGAGCTGGTCAAAATTTTTCAAACACTGAAAAAAGCTATTTAAAATAGAATAGAAAATTAAAAAAACTCAAAAAATTTTAAAACAAAAAATAGATTACGATTTCATTATTATGTGGGTTGTGAATTAGTCAGCTCTGATATAAAGTTATTTAAAAAAGGAAGTACATGACATTTATAAAGATTCTTTTTGTGAAAAACATTTTTTAAACAATCAAAGACTGACAAATTGCAAAATAAATTTCTTCTTGATTTATCGATTCTTTTTCAAATCATGGAACGATGCTTAATTAAATTAATAAATGTACTTAAAGTTTTAAACTATGAATAAAGGAATTCATTAAATGCTTTTTTTTTTGTAAGTTTACTTTAAAAAATTGGAATGATCGATTCAAACGAAATTAGAAATTGAATAATTGTTCAATAATCAAATACTGAGAACCTAATTTTTCTTTGAGTCTTAAATTGGTGTACACTGAATAATTAGCACCTTCTCAGTTCAAGAGCTTCGATCAGAATTCGATAACAAACCTTGTCTAAAATGATAAATAGGCATTGATAATAATTTTGTACAGCATGATTGAACGAATGCATTTCTACTCTGTCAGTGGCATCTGTCGCTTTGAGGAACCTTCTCTCTCTAATTACGGCGTTAATTACTGTTGATTCCAGTTCAATTTAGGGAGCGAATTCCGAGAGTTGTAACTAAGATTCACACAAAGGGACATAAGTAATGAATGGACAGAGATGAGGAACCGAATCTGTACGAGATTTGCAGGAGATCTTTTGGAGAATTGGATGGCCGTTATGTTTAATAAATGCAAACATTTGTTAAGCAATCAGCCACTGCCTTCAATAGACTCCTTTTAATGATTGATATTCAAAATATTTCATGCGATATGTATGCATATATTAAGTATTTCCATTTCTTCATTATAACTATGAGAATGTTTAAATTTTAATTGAGTACGAGCTTTGAATTGATTGTGCATATTGAAATAATATAAAAGAGGAATACAGGGTGATTATAATTAAAGTCCCCTTTTCAAAATGCTGTTAAAGAACCACTCGTCACAATGAGTTCAAATTTGAATAGAGATACTTGAAGAAGGGGGAAATGAAATGGTATAGCATAAAAAAAAAAAAAATCTCAAAAAATGTTCACCGATTTTTCCCATCCAATTTGGTATGACCTTGCCGTGGTAGATGGGCTTTCCACTAACAGTGTCACAACTGTTGAATGACTAGGAAGTCATTTTTTCCGTCAAAAACGAAACAATCAAGCACATTGAACACTATAGTTGGTTCAATGTGCAGCTCATTCAAATACGTTGTAATTTCGATTCAAAATGTCACAGGCAGCCGAATTCACTTTTTCTTTATGCCGCTTGCAGCGACATCTATTTATACACTTTGGAACTTTTTTTGACGCGGTACCGTTTCCTCCTTCTACAAGTATCTTCAGTTTAAAATTGAACTCCTTGTGACGAGTAGTTCTTTTTTACAGCATTTTGAAAGTGGGACTTTAATTATAATCCCCTGTATTTTAACTCCACGTTATACCCAAAATACTAAAATCAGATTATAAAAAAATTTGCTTGTGTAAGAAATTTTATATATTATAGTTTTTTTTATTTACTTAAAAGATTATTGTTTTTTTTTAGCCTCATCTCTGTATATTAAATTATTACATTTATGAATTTGATAACTCTGCAATCTCTTTAAAAATATTGAAGATTTTTTAAATATTCAAAGCTTTTAACTAAGAAAATATAATTTATTGGTATGCTATGGGTGAAGATATATTTTTATAAATTATTTAAAATTTCCAAATTATAGCATTCTCAATATTAGTTTGGTTTATCCCTTTAATAACATTATACGTTAAACAAGGGGGCTGATGGTCGATTGACTAGTGCTCTGGCGCTTGGTGCCACAGGTTTTAGGTTCAAGTCCCGGTTTCACCATGGATGCTTATAGTGGCTCGGTTTCCGCTGTAAACCGTAAGTCCCGGTCTAACATGAATGTAGAGTGTTGGGCGTAGGGCTGACAACCCTATACCGTAAAAAAAGGTAACATCTCCTGTTCCGAAATCTGCTAGTAAGCAGACGTCCTTGGCCCACCATAGGGCTGTTGCACCGATGATGATTAATGATATGTTAACTAAACTTATAACGTTTCGACTGCATTATAGGAAAACTAATATAAGCTAAGTCTAACACTTTATAGTTTTTCTTCCATGGGGAATAAAATTTTAAATTTAAAATGATCTTGTTATCTTGAGTGATAATACATTATAACAGTAAATTTTCTTGAGACGATGATTGTATATCACACACATGATTTTTGAAATGATAAAAAGCGAAAAGATAAATGGCGAAATTATTTTAAATCGCAAATAGAAATAATAATAAATAATTTTTATTTTGGGTAAAAATATAGCTTTTTAATTCTGATTTTTAGCATTATTTCACATATTTTTTTTTTTTTTAAAGATACTAGTTTATCATATAAATTTTGATTTGTTCAATATTTTTATTTTTTTATTCATGTGTATGTTTAGAGGTTGACAGATATTTCTCATATTTGAGTCAAAGAAATATTTTTGATATTTGTTTCTTTTTTATTTTAAAATTAAATTTTAAATTAACTTAATTAAAATTACTAGAGACTTTGACTTATTTAACGTAATAACCGTTTTTTAAAAGATCATACTGTTTTAAAACTTCGCAAATTTTTGTTAATATTGAGTTTATTTTTTCTATATTCATTTTCTGTAAACAATGTTATGAATAAATACTACAGAGATAAGTAGAATTTAATTTAGGACTTATATAAGAAAGTTGAATATAAAAATTAATAGTGTAAAAATATCGTGTCTAAAATAGTGTAATAATTTGAAAGCAACTGATAAATATATAATAAGTACTAAGAGATACGTAGTGGCGCTGGATGGTCTAAAATATATATGTTATTTAAGGGACTCGCTATCAAATCTCTAACGCATCATTTTATTACGGCCGGGAGTTACATTTTGTCCCTTAACAATAAGAAGTGTTCTTTTATTATCTCTTTCTTCGACGGGTCATAGCCTATATATCTTTATATTCTTGTTGATGTAACGTTTAGACGTTTTTATAGAATTTTAGTGTTATTTCAAAAATTTTGATACCTTTCTTAATAATCAAAACTATTTTTATATTAGATATTTAAGGATTTATTTCTAGAAAAATTCGTTTAAATCAAGAAAATTGAAATTAAAATGTATATGAAGGGAAACAAATTATGCAGAAATACTCAGTCTGTAATCTTTATATACCCCCATTATGTTAAACTTTACATGTTTTTATAAAATTTTATATTATTTTATAACATTTTTTTTGTATACTTTTATTATTATTAATTAAAATTATTTCTTCTATTACATATTTAAGATTTTAATCCTAGAAAACTAGTTTTAAATAAAAAAAAAACTGAAATTAGAAAGTAATGAAGAAAACAGAATTTGCAGAACTGCTTTTTTATGTATGTAATATGCAGATTTAAAAAAAATTATCCAGTTACCCATGATTTACAGATTACTAACAAAAAGGCCTTTATTATTGTTATCGACAAAAATAATAACGGACCATATTTACAAATTGATGCATGTTATTATCGTTTATTTTTATGTGCAGAAGTATGCACATATGTATTTCATTTAATATTAAAAGTAAATGCATTGCAAGTGAAACTAAGAAAAATAAATAAATCATCAAACTTTATTTTCAGCAACATTTTTGAATTTCACGCTAAGGAAAGAGTTATGACAAATTTAGAAAAACGCTGTTTGGGGAATGTCAGATTTTAAACTCAATCTTATCCAATATTTCCCTAAACAAAACATCTTTGCTTTTTGATTCTTAATCTTTTCAAATGGCTGAACCAATCTAAAAAGTTTGTAGCTTATTAGACAGGGATATAGATATAAGCTTCTTTTCAATAACTAGATTTGCTTGGGTGAGTCAACAATTTATTTTCTTGTTATATCATGCGGACACAAAAGCGATATAGATCTACAGCATGTCAAGACAAGCGCCACCAAATCCAAAGAAAATGGCCACAGCGATGGCTTGACAGTTTAAAAGATTTTCCCTTTGTTCCTTTATTTTCCGCCACACAAGACAGATCACGAGAATATTTCAACATACAAATCTAGGAGGGTTGGAACTATGTTACCATCTTCTCAAAATAACTCATTGAATATATATTTTTAAAGTTCCCCAGCATACACCACTGTTTTGACAGACTGATGTACCAAGAATAATTCCCTTGTTTGGAAGTAACTGGTTTAAGGTTATTCTCAGTCAGACAATTAGATACTTAAACTTCTGGAAGAACAGAACAGAAAAGATTTCCTAAATCTAATTTCTACTCAATCGATTTAACTTCCAAAAAATGTTTTAAGTAACTAGAAGAAAAGAAAGACTTTTATTTCAAAATAAAATAATCTTGCAGTTATAAATTAAATTATGTCTTGACTTTTCAACATTTTCCGTAAAAATTTATAGAAGTTGAAATTTTTATAAATGGTTAAAGATTCTACTTATAGTAGGTGAAGGTGTAGATAAGTATCTTATATTCCAAAAGTATCTCATTTAACTTCAATATTTTAAAAAGTTTTCTCTTTGTATAAAGCAACTTTTTAACAATATATTCTCGGTATTTAAATCTTTTAATTTTCTAATTTAAATATAAATTTTACTGAATCAAATATTTCTCAATTTCTCATGTTGTTATAAAGAAATTTTTAAGTACATATTTTGAATCGTGATGGTGTTGTTGCTATAAACTTTAATTTTTAATTAAATGATCATAAAAACTACTTTCAAAAAAAAAAAAAAAAAAATATTATTTACTTACCAGAAAACAAACTTTAAAAATTTAATTCAGTTTTATAAATAAATAAAATGATTGTAAATTTTAATGAGGTTTATATCAAATCATTTTTGATTCAGAACTGGGTAATTAATTGTATTGTTGGCCGAGTAAAACATTATTTATTCGGCTAATTATAATAAAAAACAAAACTTGAATACAAAATTTTCTAATTTTTAAACAAACTAAAAAATTTCATTCATATCTTATAAATAAATAAAATTATTGCAAATTTTAATTAGATTTATATGATAGCATTTTGATTCAGAACTTGGTAATCAATTGTATTGTTGATGAATAAAACATTATTTACTCGGCTAATTATAAGAAAATGTAAACAAAAAACTTGAATACAAAATTTTCTAATTTTTTAAACAATCTAAATTTTTTAAATAAAAAAATGGTCCTATTTATAAATAAACTGAAAGTAATGAATACACGTTGATAAAGTCTTTCAAGTTACTTTGCTTGAGGCCATTAAATGTTTTGGCAGCAACTATTTTTCATAAAATGTGAAGATTCTTACCAAAATATTTAAAAAAAGTACTTTTGTCTTAGCCAATTGTTATTCTTAAGTTAGGTCTTAAGTCCTTATCAGGGATGGGCTTCTCATAATTCAATGTTTAATCCTTGATTAAGAAGAAAATAAACCAAATTGGCTCCCGAATTATTTTCTTGAGAACGATCTAATTCCAGGCTTTAAGGTGTTGTAAAACCAGTTAATTGAGGGTTTGATGACTTGTATTTTAAATTCACATCACGTTTATAACACACATTTAGGAAAACTTCTTAATTATCTTTGGAGATTTTCACTTCATTATAATTCTGGTCAAACAAATACCACAAATAATTCTTAGAATTTAAAAATATTTTTGGTATTTTAAAGAGTAAAAATACGATTTTATTATTCTAAGTTTCAGGTTTATTTCGTATAAATAGAATCTAATTTTATAAACGTTTTGATGAAAACTTTTGAACTGTATAAAATAATATCTATGAAAAAAATTGTGAATTCCCGTAATCTACAAATTTTAATTAAGACAAAAATATTTTCTACAAATAAGATATAATAGATAATTGATAACGAGAAAAATCATCATTTTCACATCGTAATCAAAATATATACTTAAGAATACTAATCAAAATAATATTTTTATCCTCATTTCTTACACCCTCCTCCCTAAAAATATGCCTGACTTACTCATCAAATCCCTATAAATAGCTATCCTACATATAATTATGATACATAAAAAAATCCCTTCAGAGTCATTAAAAGAATTCGAATTTCACTATATGATACAATATTTTGCTTCTCTATCTAAATTTTAGGAATTTTGCGAAAGTTTAGGAGAATAAATATGTTTGTGTTAAAGGAATTTGATTTTTAAAAATAATTTATTAAATTATCCTATTCTCATTTTCAATTTATTTTTTAAAAAGTGGAAATTAAAATGGACATAAATATGTTTTCATGAAAATAAACACTAATCAAAATAGAGTTTTTGAAATCCTTTATACACTGAAAAATGAAATTAAAGTTTGATCATATGTTTGAAATCAAAATCCTTACATTTAAAAAACGTTACCATTCACTTATTGAAAATTCCTCTCGGACACAGTTAATTAAAAAAAAACGCTCCGTTTTTTTTCTTTTACAAATGCATTTAGAACTGTTTATTTTTATTAGAGAAACTAAAATACCTTCTACACAGAAAACTCTTTTTCAATTCTTTTTCTTAGTTTAAAAAAATTGTAATTAAACTATGACCTCTGCCCTATGCATCTATTATAGTCAAGGAATTCCACTCTAAAACGTTTTAAAAGTACAATTGATTTTAGCTCAACAAGTATTCAATTATCAAGTAGAAACCTAGACATTTATTTTAAATTTTCAATCATTTAAGTTGAAAACTAAGCTTTAGCTTTTCTTTCATTTGAATAACTAAATCTAAATTACTGTAAATGAAGCATTATTTATAAAAAACTGTTGCACAAATGCTTTTTGTAACTTGTTTGATAAAAAAATAACCTTTTCTTTAAAAATATACACCACCTAAGTTTGTAGAAGTGCCTAAAACACTTTTCTATACACACTAGATTTCAAATTTAAGAAGATTTGCATATTTTGCCGATTTTCTCGAAAGTATTGAACGAAAGGTAAAACTAATATTTCCAGAACTAAGATATCAATCTCTAGCGTGAATATGTAAGCATATGCGTTTGTGTCGGTTGTAGATGCAGAGAAACAGGCTTTCACACACGCGGCAATTTCGGTCACCCACCTCACAAAATGTCTTGATGGTTTATTGAAACATTAGGAAAAGTTCAAAACAAAAAGAGTTAAAATACGTAGTTACCAACGTTTGGATGATAGCAATCCCTGGGGAGAATGGATCAGAGCAATCTAAAATATCTGATAGTCAGATATTTCAATGTAGTCTCTAATGTCGGGTCCAACTTATAGAAACAGCTTAAAGATACCGAATTCATTAAGAAAAAGCTTGGAAAGCTTACCTAAGTGCCACGAAGGCAAATGAAGACCGAAATTTCTCATATACAAGGAGTAACTAGAGTTGAGTTATTTATCAGCTTTATCATGACCTCCAAACATATGATTATTGATGCATGTAGAGGAACAGGTTTTATAATCGCACGTGGCATACTGCACGGCTTATTGGCTCACTTATCTACCTAGTGTCTTGATGGTTTGCTGTAATATTTGATGAAATTAAAAAAAAAATTGGTGATCCATGGGAACAGAACAATCTGAAATGCAGATTTCCAGACAATTAAATGCAACTCACAGTGCCTTTTCCACCTTGGGAAACTGCTTTCCCAGGCATTTCCACCAGCTAAGCCTAACAGCCTAACAGCATGGTGGAAATGCCTGGGAAAGATAATATATAAGTGAAGTTAAATGGAGATGGATGTTTGTCAATTACAGCCAGAAGTAACAGGACCTGAATAGTCTTTCAGTTTTCTAGTGACCTATCATTCTGCGGCCACAGGAAAGTGTGTTTGAAGGGTCTCTGTTTCCAGACGGCTAAACGAGAGGGATCTGTTTGCAAGAATACCTACTATTTGCGTTTCGCTCATTTCTGTACAACATATGGTGCAGATAACATCGAATTTGGATCAAATATTAGTGAGAAACTAATTTATTCACTGATTAAGACCGCTTCAGCCTAACCACTGTTTCTTGACGTACATTCTACAGAATCGAAACCATAATCTAAACCCCTCAACCTGTCATCCAATAGATACCAATATGCCGCTAGAGGTTTGATGGTCTGAGAAGGCATGTTGAAAAGTACGCAAACTTCCAGGTCTTTTTTAACATCTCTGTGAAGCATGAGATTGTGGAGCACTATATTCGCCTTTTAAAGGGTTAAGTTGGCCTGATTACCTTTCAATGGACGACAACGCACGTTCGCATAGGCTTAATCTGGTCAAAGAATTTTTTGAAAATGAGGACAATTACCGGAGGGAAGGGTTATCAGACTTCCAGATATAAGCCTTGTAGAGAATGTCTAGGACATTCTATTGAGAGCAATTGCAACTTGCCTTCAACCATCCAGGATATGAAAATAGCGTTCCTGGAGAAGGACTGACTGCCACAGGGACTCATGAACTGTCTGATTTCAGTATGAATTCATGTTAAGATAACTGTAAGAGCAGAGATCATACCTGTATTAAGTAATTTTTTGTTCGATAATTTAAACTCTGTTTTCTAACTTCCGGTACATTTGTGTCTTATGCATGAACATGTAACATAACTGTGTTAAATGTATAGTTATGCGTACTGTAAGTGTTGTGTGTGTGTGTCTGTTTTAGCTGATATCGATCTATATATGTACTTAATTTCGTTACAATCTGACCAGAAATTCTGGAAATATTGGATCAAAAGTAAAAATTCCCCCAATTTTGGATGTCAATATACATAAAATTCCATTTAGGTTCCAGAATAAATGATAATATCATTACAAATAAGGAGTTACCAATTTAGTTAAGTTAAAGGTATACTCCAGCCTGTTATTCGTAGCGATTAATTTTTATTAAATACGTGCATAGTTTTCTATAAAGGAGTGTAATTGATTTTATTTAAAGTTTAAAATTCAATCCGAAAGAATAAGTGCAGAAATCAATCTTCAAAAGGATTAAAAATTGATCTGTGTAAAAAGTCTCATAAACTCTTTCTAAATTTGTGGTTAAAAAGCAATTTAAGATAATAAAAATGTGGGATTGAAGTATAGCCATTTGTGTATAAGTGGAAATTTCTTCATTATATGATTATCTTTGCATCTTAGGATATATACTAAGTTAAAGACAGTTATATAATGAATAAAGCTTGAAAAAATTAACTTATAAGTTTTAGAGATACAAAAATTTATAACATTCAACACGAATTAAATTTATATAACCCTCTATATTCATGTGACGATGAAATGACACCAACATTTCATTCTGTCGAAGCTTTATTAATTAATATTACTCTATACAACGGATTTAAATGACTGTGAATTACCCAATAAAGTTATTTGGCGGAAACTAATTTAAATAGGCCGTTGCGGTTATTTAATCCACCAACAATCAGATTAATTTAAGCCCATTTTCTTACCATATGTATTTTAATATGTGAAAGCATTGAAAAAGATGAATGCTTCCAAAAACTATGTATTGAAGCATCCAAAACTAGTTGCATCTAAGGAAATCAATTTGCACCAAATTTATTCAAGTGTGACATTAGTAATGATAACAAATAATTTGTATTATACAGCTACTTCTACAAACTCTCATTACTACATTAATGTAGAATCAATATTATGCATTGAGAAATTGCTTGCACAGATCAATAACAGCCCTGAGCCTACATTTGCTCACCTGTGTTACCATCTTCTTCACTTGATGAACCAGAATTTGCATAATCTTCATGCCGAGATAGAAAGGCTGGCTGTTAGATAAAGGCAACAGGATTGAATGACTCGAATACATAATAATTAATAAATCAGAATTCCACAAAGGGATGATTATTCTATCAACCAATTTATTATATTGATTCTCTAATTAGCGTTTATTATAAAGCCATGGACTAATTGCTTTTTCACTAACAATCATCCTTTTATGTAATTTACAATGCCTTGATATATTAAAATATCTTTTCTGAAGCACAATAAATTGCAAATACGGAAATACTTAATTAATTTATACAACACTTGCTTGAGTTTTTTTTTTTTTTTTTTTTAATTTCATAATTGGTGAAAAAAATTGAAATACACTTGTTTCTCCCCAGTTTTTAAATGTCTTCATAAGACGTTTTTATAGCGTTATGTAAAATTGCTTAAATATTAGATAAAATCATCAAAAGTTTTATGTTTTATATAACATTTACACGAATTTTATTTTAAAATTAGAGCACTTATTTTCCATAAAATTAATTTACAGTTTAAAAATTGAATTAAAATATCATCTAATTCCATGTTTGGGTATTCTCAACCACAAAATGGGATCATTGGATTCGGTGTGCGCTTTTCATTACCAATAAATTTATGAGAGTTCTCATTACCCCAAATATGTAGCTATGCTTATCTCTTTCTTTTTTGTGCCAACGTTGAAGATAGATTAATCACTAAATAATACTTGCGTAGACAATACAAATCGTCTATGATATGATTAAGAATTTTAGCAGCGAATTCATTTCTTAAGCATTAGTGCTGCGTAAAAAGACTATCGACAATACGTATGAACAATTTTGAAAACGTCAAAAAAAAAAAAAACTTGGAGCAATCTCCTATCAACGATGCAGCACTTTCCTAACTAATAATGTGTAGTTTTCACTGTATTAGCCGTCTTTGAAATCTTAGAGAAAACGTCTTGAAGCAAACTCATATCTACTGCGCAGTACTTTCATAACTAATCAGGAGTAGTTCTCACTGTATTAATCGATTTTGCTAATTTGGGTAAAAAACTTGGAGCAATTTCCTATCCCCGATGCAGTACTTCCCTAACTAATCATGTGTTCGCACTGTATTAGCCGACTTTGAAAACTTTGAACAACCCTCCATCGACGGTTCAGCACTTCGTAATTAATTAAGTGTAGTTCTTCCAGTAGTAACTATTACTTATGGATACTTTTAGAGCAAATATCTTGTGTACATTAGTATATATTACCATTACATTCTAATAAATGTGAGTAGGTCTTAAGCAAATCTTAAAAATTGGTCAGGCATTGAAATAAGAGTCATTTTGAATAGAAACGCATAATTTCAAATGAGGCAGAAACTAATAGAATATGCTATCTGAAATTTTTTTATTACGTGAAAACCAACATAATGAAAATTATTATTTAACAAAATCGCAGAGCAAATATTTACTGCGGATGTTAAAAACATTAAGTATCTACTCTAAAATAGGCATAAATGATACTTGATTTAATTGTAAATTGTTAACGTGTCTGTGAAACTTGTATTCAGCTATGTCTGAAATATAGCATTAATATATTAATGTGTATGTAATACATATTATTAATATATTAATATCTAATTAAACTTGTATTAATATATCTGAAATTTTATCAGCATTCTTTATTTATTTCTTCGTGCACCATACATCCATAGGGATGTTTATGGTCATATATTTCTTATGCAATATAAATTTCTCACACTCAAAACGGGAAATGTCCAATATGAAAATTGGACATGATGTTGATATATATAAATTTATAACAATCCATTGTTTTATATTAAATTAGATTAAATTAGTTAACATTACAAATTGTTTGAATGTGTGTATTCAAAGTTTACAAAAATCCTGAAAAGAAATTAATTAATTAAAAGAAGCAACTGAATTTTTCTTTAAAAATGCAATATGGTAGGTGCAATTCTTCTTTAAGAGATATATAACATAATTAAAATTGGAGATGATCTTTTAAATAAGTATTTAAGTGTTTAAAAGTAAATTTTCTTAATTACAAATGACAATCTCATAAGCATAATGGCAAAAACAAATAGTCTTCTTCATAAAATATGCATAGAAACGTTTATTTGGGTTTCTTCTTTACATTTCAAAGCAATTACTAAGTAATTTTTTTCATTAGATAATTATTCTTCCTGTTTTTAAAACAATCCGGTACTTCATTACCGTCCTTCCCATTTTCTGTACTTCTTTTTGTTGGATGAATTTTGCCTTGTATTTTGGTAGTGAAATGTTCCTTTACGAAAGTTTCGTAAAAGTTTTTATCAATTAGGTACCGTTCCATTCAATTCTAGCAATTAGTCTGTAAGCTATTTTTAGAATCAAATACTAAATACAAGTAAGTTAATGAAGGAAGGTTTTTAAACCTATACGCGTTTTAAAAATAGGACGATTCATTACAAATTCTTACGGCCATTTTGTGTAAATCGAATTTTCTCAGTAGCAGTAGTTAAATACCTTTGTATGATAACGAGTAACAATGAGCAGTAATAAAAAATTATACTTTACATAAGGCACTTTACTCTTTCTTCGTGTAGTACTTCAGAACATTGCAAAAACTTGCAGATAATTGTGTGCCCTTTTATGGATCAACAACAATGAGTAAAGGAATAGTGTGGAATAGTACAGTTACTTGTACTGTCTGGGCATAATTTTACGGCCCGTGAGATTTATCACACTTTTCAAAATATATTTATTTTAAAATGGCCAAAGTAGTGAAAACCAATGTATTAAAAGAATACATTAATTGTCCATCCATATGATTCAATTTGAGAAATCTGACAAAAGTTTTTTTTTTTTTTTTTCGAAAGTTAAATGGACCAAATACAAAACACGTGAGATCTATTTGTAAAAGCTAAGTTAAAAGTGAAAAAACAAATATCGCACTAGTAAAATAAATATTTTTAATTGATTTCTTTTTTTTTTTTTATTTCATTTATATTTCATTTTTAGTGCTATAAATTTCTTTTACAATGTGCGTTTAGCATCATTATTATTATATTATCTATGTTCACATGTAAGAAAATAGTAAACATAAAAATAATAAGTCATTATGTTTCAATTTTCACTCCAAAAAATGTCTATAGTGGGTTTAAATCTAATATGGGGATATATAAGATCATTTGGGTTGGCCATCCCTGGTCTAGGACATTCAAAATTTCCGACTGTGTTAATATCCCTCACAGCTCTGACCCTGCAATTGAGCCGTTTTCTTTGACAGTGGTGTAAAGTCCATTTTGGTAAAAAGTTAGTTAAGGATAACAATGAATGCAATATGCTATGAGCTTTTTATCTATAAACAGTTCCCTCCCGAACAACATTCCTTCAATATTTTCATTATTTTATCAATATAAATTTACATAGTTAATGGAATTACAAATATAATTACTTTGGAAGGGGTTTAAGTCCACTTTCCACAAAGACATAATATTGAGCTCAATAATTATACTACATAATTTCTCTGCTTCTTTTTTTTATGTGTGGCAACGCTGATTAGGACATAAAAAGTTTCGCTCAAACACTGAAATTTTGTTGTTTGCTTCTAAATCATCGTCTCATTAAACAATTTTAATATTTAAATATACTAACTATTTAATAATTAATATACTAATGTATTATCATATTAAAATATTACTAATATACTAATTATTAATGTATTAGCATATACCAATATTTTCGAATCATCAAATACAAACCCTTTAAATAACTCCATGTAATGGATTTACACCACTTTCAGAGAAAACGGTTTAATTAATGATTTCCACTTTGCTCCACCTGAAGACGTGTAATCGCATCTGTTGTGGAATTTATCGTCTATCTATCTATCTATCTATCTATCTATCTATCTATCTATCTATCTATCTATCTATCTGTCTATCTATATATCTATTGATAGATCTCAACACATGAACACAAAAACCAAAGGAGATCAACAAGAAGTGAATTAGAAACAGGATAATTTTACATACCAAAAACTACTACCGTTATTCGCTACACGTAAATTCTATAACAAAACTAACATAGAATTCGCAAATGAAATTTCTGGAGTGCCTCATAATCAAACCTCTAAAAAGTAAAAAGAAAAAAAAATTGTTTAAGATCTGTGAGGCGCCTGAGCTGCAGCAACGAAACTGGAAATGATTAAATATACATAAAGATCAAGATGTTTGTATGGCAAAACTGCAATGATAGATATAAAAAAACACACACAAATTTGCACAGAATATACAATGATAGGGTGGGAAAATAGGATCAGGAAATCCGCAAACCCCGATATAAATTAGTGAACACAAAGGAAATAAATTATAACATACTGAGGATAGTTTTATCAAGAAATAGGTACCATCAAGATATTATAATAGATGAAATATTCTTCCAGTTAGAGACGACAAAACATAGGATTGAAGAATGCATTATAATAAATCATATATATATATATGTATATCAATTTTTGCTGTGTGAATTGTCTATCTGGTATTTTATTTCTCCTATTGATTTTAATTCTAAAGATTGATAATATATATAAACTTGATGTTGTAAGTTCAGGCAAACTTGACTGGCTAAAATAATTATTTTCTTTCATAATATAAATCAAATGTTTGATAAAATTTATTTCAACCAGACAATCTTAATATCTTTTACAAACTATTTAATATATTCTAAAGTTATGAACATGACGAAATTATGTTCAATTATAATTAATAACTCTTACTTAAGTTTAAAAGTAAACAATAGTAATAAGTTTTTGAAATGTGACTGAATCTATTTTAATAGAGAAATGCCGGAACCATGGAATAATTGTTGTTGATATTGAATAATCAAGTCATTAATACTATTTCTAAAATTAATTATGTAATATTCTAATACATTATTGTTATAATAGTTTTCGATTAAATATGTAATCCAGTTAGTTAAGAATGTAGCCAAGGGGCAAATATCTAGACTGTTGTATAATTATTTTAAAATGTAATGTATTTCATGCTTTTACCTTAATAGAAAAATTGATATATGAATACCACACTAAAATTTAGCTAACATTACTTCGAAAATAATTTTGATAAGAATAATTGAGCAAGAGTGTTTAATTTTTCTTTTTAATGAATTTTTGATAATAATCTCTTGAAAATTAATTTAATAGCTTTAACAAAATATAGAATGAAGAATAATTAAGTACAAATAAAAAGCAAAAGTAGTAATTATTTTTAACCTGTGAATGTATGTCAGAAAATTAAGGATATACATTTCCTATTATTCCTATTAACTGAATCACTTCTCTGCTAATTATTAAATAATTTAATTTCTTAGCCTGTTATGATAAAAACTCTTATACTGTCAAAATTAGTGAAGAAATAGTGTTCAAAAAATTGTTCATTTTCCTTTTTAAATCTATTTTTAAATAAACAAGTATAAAAATGCTACTTTATAAATTTTTCAGAGCCACGATAAGTGTTTGAAGTGCAAGAAAGCCACACTTCACGCTAATAACCATTAATAATAATTACTGTGCATTAAATTTTGAATGTCTAAATCTGTAATGATCATAATATATACGAACAGTTACTTCTAAACTATAGAACTGAATTTTTATGAACCTTTAAAATATTTTAAAACATTTCTAATATTATTTTTTAAAAATTATTATTCCAAAATAAAACAAAAAGTTTCAATATCAAAAATTAAAATATAATAACTTTTTTTTTTTTTCAAATTTAGTCTGCAATTTTTTTTGTTTCAAAAATATTTATAAATTTTCTTTAAAGTATTTATACTTTAAAATCCATCTAAACGAACCTCAATAAAACCTCTATTCCTATTGCACTTGTTAAGGGCTGCTTTTAAGGCGACAAGTAGTCAGTCGTTTAGCGAGAACATCACCAGATGCAACCTGATCCTCCTTTTGCCTTTGTTTCATTTAAGGCGACATATATTTTCTCTATTAAATCCAATCGCTTCAACCTTTATTGTCTTTCGTCAACAAGAATTCCCAGTTCCTTGCCCAGAGCGGTCGACATGGACTGCTTTAGACTTGTCAAGGAGCCATGACTACTGACAGAGTCACTTGTATAGAATAGGACTGGCTGCTACAGATATCTGCCTACTTTGCGACTACGGCGTGCCTATGACTGAAGAGCACCTCACCATATGACCTTCTGTTCTTAACTGTTTCCCTTTTTGTGTTACTGTCAATGCCTTTAGTGATTGTTTTTGTCGTTCTTTACTGCATTGGGTTGCTCGTCGACTAATGATCGAGAGATCGGAGACGGGCATAGGATAAAAAATATTTACGAGCCTTTTCTGAGAGATAGTCATGTCACGCATATTTAGATCATCAATAAGCCCTTTCTCCTGTTCTGCAAATAATACTAACAGAATCGTAATCGCCTGAGGAAATTTTATGATAAACATAGATATTCATAATCACTAATCAAAAATATAATCACTATGCAAATCATATTCAACTAATTATACAAATCTAACTTTCACTATGCAAATCATATTCAATTAATTATGCAAATTTAACTGTCATTATGCATAAATTATAAGCTACTAAAATCATAGCAGCAAATCATATGCAAATCTAGCTAACACTATGTAAATCTTATGTACTAAAACAAAATCATATTCATAATCACTATGCAAATCGTATGTAATTAACTGTGCAAATCTATCGCTATGCAAATTACATTCAACTAAAATCATAGTAACAAATCACATGCAAATCTAACCATCACTATGTAAATTTTATGCAATACTAAAGCAAAATCATATTCATAATCACTATCCAAATCTATCGCTGTACAAATTATATGCAACTAATTTTACAATCTAACTATCAATATACCAATTACATTCAGTACTAATATAAAATCCTATTCATAATCTCTATGCAAAGTTTCAAGCACTAATATGAAGCATGTTTTCAAAGGTCAGGCAGTTTGAACTATATAGCAGATTCAACATTACCAAGGGTGCATGAAGTGAGGTCTACTACACTCAAATAGTTTTATCTAAATTTCGAATAAATACACATGCGGAGCGCATTTTGGGGTGATTTTCATCTTACTTCTACCTCCTTCAGCCTAATAGAAGAACTTCACTGCTTATAGATTTATTGTACTCGCATAGACTAGAAACATTCAGTTGCGTGTCACTTGTCCCGACAGTTAACAAAATGATAAATTTGCAATTCTGTTAATAATACATTTCTAATCTACTTAAATAATCATTTCTATTTTATTTCTTTGTAATTACATTGTACTAGATCACGCTATTCTTTTTGTTATTATTTCACAGAGCATGATTTTAATTTAAAACCAATTATATTTCGCAAGATTTTAATTCCTTATTTTTTTTTACAATTATTTCCGAGAAAATAGGACTATAATAGTGTTTTAATATTTTGTTATTTTTTTTATTCTTTGGAATTTTTCGTCAATCAGAATATAATTGGTAAATCCTCTTAAAGGATTAAGAGGAGAAGTACATATTAAAAAAGTATTCTGAGTAATTCAGCCTCTGGTGATTCCAAAAAAACGGATTTCAGGCAGAAGCAATTTTTTAAAATGTGCTTTGTGCGCAAAAGTTGAAAAGAGGAAATATATTTTTCCATTATTGAGTTTTAACTCTGTTATATCCTACTCACAAAACGAATTGCATATATTTTAAAATATATAATAGGAAGGAATAAAGTTCTGCTGAGTATTAGTAAATGCTAGGCAAAAAGAATTAACTGTCAAGAGCATAGTTCAGTTGAAAATAAATATTATTTACATAGTAATTATTTTTAATTATTTAAAAATAAGTATTTTTTATTATAAATAAATATTTTTTGTTAGCGATTGCATAAAATACGATTTTTAAGTTAATGTTTTTAAAAAAGTACAGGATTACTTTGCTTTTACGGTGGTATTTCGTGAAATCTTTATTTTATAGTGTTTACGCAAATAGGGCGGTTTCAACAGCAGTGAAAACTCTCACTGTCTCGCTTTGAAAAAATAATTTTATCTCTATTTAACAAGTAGCATTTATATAACTAATTACTTTGCTTTTTGATGATACGTTTTACCCAGAATGCTTGGAAAGTTGTCAGAAAGTCGAAAAACGTAAATTGGATTTCTTAAATTTTTTTTCTTGAAAATTCATGAATTTCTTCACCCTCATTTCTTGAAATACAATCAATTTCTGCACCCTTAAACCTTCTTCACACCAAAGCTTAACGCGACGAAGCGTTAGCGTTGACTAATCACAAGCTTCGACTCGTAACGATCACTCTGTAGTACACTCATGTCCATAAATTAAGGATAATTCAGAATCACACAGATATTGAACTCTAAAATAAAAATTTCACCTGTAGAATTATCACACACATCTTGAAGAAGAATATGCAAATTACAGGAAACCACCAGATGGCGCGGATAGTACGTCACAATGACGAGAGTGTAAGAGAGGGGTATATAAGGAATGGTGGCAAAGAAGTAAAATTGTTCACAAGCGCTTTAAAAGCCTTTCAGTGCAATAACCGCATAGTTATGGCACAAAGGAAGCATTTGGATGATTTTTTGCGTGGTAGAATTATCGGACGACTGGAATGTGGATGTACCCAGCTGGAAGTATCCGAGGAACTTGGAATCGCCCAGACTGTTATCTCCAGGCTTTGGCAACGATTCCAAGATGATGGTAATGTGAGTAGATGTTACAGCACCGAGTCGCCCCCGAGTTACAACGCCGAATGAGGACCGGTATTTAGCAGTTACTGCCAACAGAAACAGACGGAGCATCAGAGTTGTCTTGTCAGCTCTCTTCAGCTACCGGTACGACGGTTTCAAGGCAGACCGTGTACAGACGCTTAGGGCACATTGGCCTATATGCTCGTAGGCCTGTCAGATGTGTTCCACTTACCGGAACTCACTGCCGTCTGCGATTAACCTGGAGTAGAGAGCATGCATTGTGGACACCGCAACAGTGGTCTTGTGTGATGTTTTCCGACGAGTCCAGATTTAGTTTGCAGTCTGATTCTCGCCGGACTTTCATATGGAGAGCGCCAGGCTCGTTTGGGGAGGGATTATTCTTGGTTCCAGAACTGACCTGCATATTCAGAGTGTAACGATGACTGGCCACATCTATCGGGATGTCATTCTGGAACAACATGTACGTTTGTTTTGGGGGCGCCATGGGTGATGAATTTCTGTTTATGGATGACAACGCCCGTCCTCACCGTGCAAACATTGTAGACGAATGCCTTCAATTGGAGGATATCACCCGTATGGATTGGCCAGCATACTCACCGGACTTGAATCCAATAGAGCATGTGTGGGATATGCTTGGCGACGAATTGCAGCCCGTCAACCCCCTCACACCTGTCAACCGGAACTTCGTAGGGTATTGCTTGATGAGTGGTGTAATATTCCCCAAGATCAGATTGATAATTTGATACTCAGCATGCCTAGGCATTGTAAGGCCTGTATTGCATCGTCCGGGAGACATACTCCATATTAACCATCCTACTAACCATGTTATACTGTTTTTTGTAAATAGGTTCTTTTTTTGAAATTTGCTCCAGGGAGTAAAAATCGCAATTTTTATTAATTATGTCAAACATATAGCATCCTTTTTGCTCTTTTACCTTTTGTTTAATAAATAGACTTTACAAATAAGTCAAATTTGTTTTGCTTCTGTCTCTTTCTTTGCCTGAACTTCATTATCTTTAATTTATGGACATGAGTGTAAGTTGCCAACAAATGCTCAAAACGTTATGTGACTTGGATTGGGCTAATAAGGATCGAATAAATTTTACCGCGGTTTTCTTATGGCTTCTTCTTGTAGTAGCTGGACATTTTTTTTCTTGTATCTGTTGTGTTGTAATTAAAATGTTTCTCTCGTTTGGCGAATTTTCAATTATTGAGGTATAAAACTATCCTCATAAGTGTAATTTAAATCATAAAATATATATATGATGGAAAATGTCTGGCAGAAAATAAGATTCACCATCGACAAGAATGGTGAGATAGTTACTCACCATCATTTTGATTTTTGTATAAATTAATGGCATAAATTGTTAATTTGTATAATAATATATAAACTTTGTGTATTCATTTTCAATGTAAATTCTTTATAAAATTAGCCACAAAAGTGTGCTATGCCTGGTGCAATTCTGCCTTGTACTTATTATAGTTACACTCAAATATATAAATAATTTTAAAAGCATAAAATATATATTCATAAACATAGTTACAGATAGATAAAATAGCAATCCTGCGATTCATTGTATACTAGTCTTAGGTCTCGATTAGTCTCAATCGTTAAAGCTCCAAATAAAAATTGATTTGTGGGCTTTTTTACCTTTTCTGATTTAAATAATCGAAAACGCTCTCTAGTAGGAGTAATTGGAACTTCACTCGGCGTAAAGCGATTTCTGCCTCCTTGGTGTGAAGGGATCGAAAAACTTTTCTTCTCTTTCGCTTGACGCTTCACCACGTCAAGCTTTGGTGTGAATGAGACTTGGTTATTGATTTGCATATTATGTTACTGGTGCTGACCTTAGCTTTTCTGAAAATTTTGTTTATTCTACGAAATATATTGAAACGAATCTTTTGTCTTGACTTGACCTGGTGCTTTGAGATGTATACTCGCGGACGAATCTTTTTCTTATCATAAAAAAATATGATAATTTCTAATATGTTTGGAAGTATTAATCTGACTTTTCGTTCGGTACCATTGGTTTGGTTTGTCCCTCTACTGTCATTTTGTGCACACTTTGGTCTAATTAGACCGGGACCTACAGGAGCCTTATTTAGAGTTTTAGGAGAAAAATAACTTTCTCTTACACACCCTTGAAAATCGACAGTAGACTTTTGAAACTTCGTAATCGACACAGTCTTTCAACACTTAATCATTTATTAAAAATTCAACTCTAAATCATTTATTAAAAATTCAGCTCTAAATCCTTTATTATTCTTATTTCATTAATTATGATACATTTATCAGTGATTTAAAATGATTTTCCATAAAATTTCATCTGTGTTGTTTAAAAGAGTGGAAAAGTCAATTGTTCCCTTAAGTAACCCCAGAACTTTTTGCATATATATTATCTGTAATATTTTGTTAACAAATCTTTGGAATAAATTCACACTCTTATTTGCCTCTTTTTGAGACATTGTAGGTTTTTTATTGGTATCAATTTCTTTTTATATTTTACATGATATGCTAATGTTCCTGAAACTCTTTATTTCTTTTTTTATATTCTGATTCAAGGAAATTTATTACAGGGCAAGAAAGAATTTTTGACAAAATGCAACTGACAAACCAGTAAAAAATTGATCACAAAATAATTTTTTGAGTGATCCTATCAAAAAAAAAAAAAGAACGAAACCAAATTTCTATTCGAAAATATGGGAAATCTTATTAGCATAAAAACTTACTCTTTTTCAGCAAAATATAAAACTAAATGGGATTATTGCAAAATAGAAAAAAAAAGATTTTTGCAAAAATTAAGAAATTGTTAAATGCAATCATTTGATTATACTGGTTACGTTCCACCGGTTACCGGTTACGTTAAATTTCCACCATTGTGAAAGGTCGTTTAGATATAGATAATATAGAAAATAGAGATATAGAAAGATAGTTTTGATTATACCAAATGGTTTAAAACAATAATTCTAAGGAAAGAAACTCCAACTTTTGGGGCGCCCTGATGGCCAATTGGATAGCGCTCTAGCCTTTGGTACTATAGACTTCAAGTGCGAATCCTGGCTGTGGCATGTATGTTTGTTAGTGATTAGGATTCCACTTTAAACTGTAGGGGCTTGTCTAGTTAACTTAAAACGTGAAAAAAAATGACCATAGGGGGACCTTCTGGGTTGTCTTTTTGCAACACAAATGAGCTTAGAGTTTTTGGAGAAGTTATTTAACGAAAACTTACATTTTTTTTTATATATATGAAGTGGCTAAGGCGTTTTTATATGATACATTGTGAAGTTTTTTTGGTTCACGACTGAGAAAGAACTAATTGAAATTATGTGATGACTCTTACAATGCATAAATTGCCAATCCATGGAGTAGAAATAATTTCAGCTGTCTTGGACAACTATCTGAACAGATTCTTAAGGCAATGATTAAGAATTTTAAAATATACCATGGACATTTTTCTACATAGTATTCGAGAGAAATGTAATGAATATAACTTTCACATTGATATTTTCTGATAGATTTATAACAACTTTCTCAAATTAATTACATTTCACCTCAATAGAATCTTTCGGAATCTTTGTGTGAAGTAAGTGAATCGAATTCACCGATTCAGATGAATCAGAGTTCGGTTACGATTGTTCACATCGTTATCAAATATTTTAAATTACTTTTTTAATTCTGATATCAAGATTTTTGTTGTCAAGTTCTCGTTCTTTTAGTTAAAATGAGTGATTGTTATTAGCAATAATGATTTTTTATTATTAATGTAAAACATAAAAAACCATTGTTAATATTCCAAGTCTTTCTTTTCTTTATGAAACTTATAATAGTTCAAAAATTTATTAAAAATGTTTTGAATTTAAATTTATTTATATTATTCAAAAATAATATCAAAAATTTATTATTCAAAAATTTATTTTACAAAAATTATTTAACCGAAATATATATTTTTACTACATATGTGTTTATTATTATCTTTTATTTACATGTAGCAAAAAATAAATACTTCAGAAAAAAATTTAGCTTGTAAAATAAATGTTTGAATCAAAATTAAAAATAATACACGGCATGTGAATGTTAATTTCAATAATATTAGTATAAACATAGTCTTAATAGTAATATATATTCTCACGAATATTATATTTTTTATCAAATAATCATTTCATGATGACTTAATCATTATTTAACGACGATCATAAAATAATCATGATTTACTTATTGTTTATTAAATATATTGATATAAATATACATTTGAGGAATTCTCGCCGTCTTATAACTTTATCCAAAATTTAATAAAAAGCGTTAAATTAACAACGAAATGTTGTTCTGAGAGCTTTGAAATGATTACACATTTTTATTTCTCATCCTCATAAATCCTTATGAAACAATTTTCAGAACGATTGCATCAAATCTGATTTTTGTGTCACCTGGATGCATTCTTTTTCTGGTTTTTATTACAGATGCGTTGACATTTGATCTGAAAAAGAAAGGTATTTATTCGCCACAGAAGACACTGTTGATTATTATTTGCGTAATAATGATTGTTAACATAGATAGTTTTTTCTTCTTTGTATTGCAGAATATTGAAATGGAAAAAATATCAAATTCTGATTCAAGTATCCAAATATTAACATATTTTAATCTTAAAAATTATTTCTTTGGCAAAAAGTATTGAAATTTTTTTAAATTATTCAATTAATACCATCAATAATCATTTTATTTGGGAATCCCAAAGACGTTTTTGCTTGACCAAGGACACTTTCCTCATAATAATTATGCATTTTCTTTACTATTATCCTGTTTAAAATTCATTAAAATGTTTTTATTTTACCTAACTGTAGTTATCGAAACTATGTTTGCAAACCGTCGCATCTTCTGAGATGCTTTTTAAATGGCGATAGCCGAAAACTTCTCGAGTCAACTGATTTTCAAAGCATATGTAAATACTCCAGGAAAGTTTAAACTTTAACTTTTGAGTCAGTTGAGCAACATGAAAGTCGCTCAATGGCTCATTAAGTGAAGAGCACGGCATGCTGTTTTATATAGGGTCGGCGGAATAATCTCTGGCTCACGATCCAAAGGGGTTCAATTTCGCTTTCCGTTAGATGTCTACATCTAATTAGAGTTGGCCGGTTTCAACTAGTCTGGGAAGATTTAAAGGACTCTGGTAGTTGAGAGACAGGTCAACATGAAACTCCACTTATCTCAAACGCCATCACTCGCCTGAGAATTCAAAGCTTCTATTGTGAAATACTTAAGATTCAAAAAGAAGTTTAGAGGAATATTTAATTGTCCAAATCCCGGCTTTTTATTACAGGATTTATTTATCATAAAAATAACAGTTCTTCATTCTTCATTCTTGTTTTTATTATTTTAATAAGATTACTGAATAATTTGAAAATAAATATGCTGGATTTATAGAGGGCGTTGGTATTTAGTGGTATATTGAATATTGAACAAAATATATTGAATAAAATATTGTTGGTACATTGAACAAAAGTTCTCAATTCATATCCCAGAAAGGGCAAAGGAATGGAATATTTAAGGTTTGAATCCATTTTTTTTACAGATTTTATTCTTAGAAAGATAATAATTCCTAATACTTGTTTTTTATTTATTTTAATAAAATTGCTGAATAATTAGAAAATAAGTATACGAGACTTCTAGAAGGTCTGGTATAAGATGATGGTTAGTATGCTTCATCTCTGAACTAAAAACACTCAATTCAAATCTCTGCAAGACTAAAGAATATTTATGATCTAAATCCATTTTTTTACAGTATTTTTTTTTCTCAAGAAGATAATAATTCTTATTTCTTGTTTTTTTATTTATTTTATTAAGATTTTTGAATAATTAAAAAGTAAATATGTGAAACTTTTAGAGTGTGAAGGTTTGGTGGTTATGAGCTTGCCTTCTGAATTAAAAACGCTCAATTCTACAAAAAAAGATTTATGGTTTGAATCTAATTTTTATAAGATTTGATTCTCTTGAAGGTAATAATTTCTTAATTCTTGTTTTCATTTATTTTTAATAAGATTTCTCTATAATTAGAAATTAAATTTGACTTTAAAAGAGCATGGAGTGACTCGGTGTTTTGAGTGTCTTAGACTTTTTCACTAAAGATGTTCATGTCAAACAGCAAGACAGTTGAACCGCCAGCTTCTGTGTTTATGTAGCTCCACCTGATGCCAAATGGCTAGCGCTCTGGTCTTTTTGGTAATACAGGCTTTGGGTTTGAATTCTGGCGGTAGCATGGGTATTTGTTAATGATTCGAAATCCACGTTAAACAGTAGGTCCCTGTCTAATTAACCCAAAGTGTGTGTACAAAATGACCGTAGAGCAACAAACCAAACCGTATTTATGCTTCGATGAAAATGATGTATCCATTCGAGTACTGCCAGAGAATCAGTCATTCTAAGGGCGGCTAAACCATCAAACTTGTGATCAATTTAAAGTGACCAACATAATTCGTATGTTAATGCGCAAAACGCGAAGAACTCTAAATATACTTGTATCAGAAAAAAAGAGCACATTTGCTCCAAAATTTTACTCATGATCTTATAGAAGGGCACCCGACTCCATGCCTAAGAGTAATATGCACAGTTGGCGTGCAGCAGGTCATGGGTTCGAATCAGGCAGCGTCCGTTGCAGTCACTGCTTTCAGGAAACGAGGAACTCGGATGGCAATTAGACAATGTGGGTAAAAGCATCTTACTTCTACAGTTAGAATGCCTGGTGAGATTCTTTTCGGTCTTTTCCCATGATAATACGATACGCAAATGCGAGGCAAGTCCTCCTTGAAAGGGTATCCGCCCCCTTCATCACCGTCGATGAGCTGTTCGTGAAACACTAGGATTAACGATGACCAACAGGGGAAAATAGTTTGGCTGTCTAATTAACAATGAAGATGACGATTCCACTAATGGTATACGCTGCACTAACTAGCAAGGAAAACAAACAAACTGAAGATTGTCAATATCTTCAGTTTGTTTGTTTTCCTTGCTAGTTTCCCACTAGTCCTTGCTAGTTTCCCAGAGAGATTTCCAGATTTCTGCATTACGATATTACAAATGTGGGTTAATTATCCTCGAAAAAGGATAGTTTTATCTTCCATTCACCATCTTAGGAAACATTAATTAAATGAAATGGCTTTGCCCCTTTAAAATTGGGTTAATAGGTTTGTAGATTCATGACCAGCAACATAACATACATAAAAATATTTTCTTCACTGCCCTTTTCTAATTATATATAACGTATTATTTATACGACTGAAACAGGTGAATCGCTATCACTTTCCCCAGGAAGTCAGTTTTATGAAATAGTAAAAATTGTAGGAATCCATTAGTCATGCTGAACTTATCTTTGCTGTCATAAAAATGGGTTGATATCTTTTCTTTTAAAAACAACTCATGCTATATATAGATTTTATCTATGGCGTGAATCAATATTAAAAATTTATGCCATTTTGAAACAGAAAAAAGCAAATTTCAAAAGAAAGGTGGTAAATTTAAAATTAGGCTTATTTGTAAAAGATTTACAAAAGAATTGTAAAAAGAAATGAAATGAGCATTAAATAAATGATTATGAATTTCAGAATTAATCAAGAGAGAAAAAAGAAGATGAATTGTTTTCACGAAAACTATACTTCCATTTCTTCAGTGGTATATAATTTTACTTATTCTATCTTTTCTTTTTTAAAACATCTCGTGCCATATAGATTTTATCTATGGTTGAATCCCTATTTTAAAAGATTTAGCGTCAAAAGGTGGTAAGTTAAAAATTAATACTTATATGTAAAAGATTTACAAAATAGATTGTAAAAAGAAATGAAATTTGCAGTAAATAAATGATTACAAATGTCTGAATTTATCAGGAGCTAAAAAAAAAAAGAAGATGAATTGTTTTCATGAAAATCATACTTTTATTTCCTTTTCCCCTCTGGTATATGCTTTAAATCTAAAATTCCCAGTGAATGTTCAAAGAACCAAAACAACCAGAAGATGTTCATTTATTATAATCCACTAACACAGCATACTGCAGAAGAACTGTTATTTTAATAATCATAAAAGTAACCTGAATCAAAGAATTCATTAATTTTGCTTGAAAGAAAATTTTTATAAACTTGGATAATTTAATATTAACCCTAGTTTTAATCAAAATATTGTTTATCTTTGGCTAACGTTATTAATTTAGATGTTTCTTTCTGTTGATTCTTTCATAATGAAATACTTTTTGCAGAAATTGTCTAAGATAAGAGCTTATCTAAGAAGGGGAAATGTAAATCTTATTCTGGCTGTGATTTATTACAACTTAAATATCCCACTTAACTTCTCGCTACATCTTTCACTTAAGATTACACGTGGTATATCTCAGCCTAGTTTTAGATTTAGGTTTATGTATCGTCTAGAATACGTTTTAAAAAAGAAATACAATTTTATTTCCCAAATAAATTCTAACTATTTGCCATAATTTTGGAATGATTTGAACAGTAGATATTTGCACAGATCTGAAAACTTCCTGATGTTAATCACAACTGACAGAAATTCAATTACAATTTAAAACATTGAAAGGAAAAATTTTTAAATCAAAAAAAAAAAAAAGACTTGATTGTTACGCCATTAGTAAAACAGAAAATAGAAATTATCGATCATTTGAGTTGTTACTCGTTAATTTTATTTGTTATATATGGGTATCAGTAATGTATAACAATAAAAAAACTACATAAATGGAAGATTATAATTTAAATTTAGGTATTGTTTTTACCAAAAATTCACTTCATGAAAAATATTTAACTGGAATTAAAAAATAAGAATGTAAAATAAAAACAGTTCTAAAATTTTCTAATGAAACTAATGAAGGTTTATTTTTTAAATTTAATGATGATTAATTACATTTTTTTTTGCCAAAATGATTGAGTCCCATAAGCTATTGAAGTTTCTTGTAGCTCAGGAATATTTTCTACGCTTTTTAAAATTTTTTATGAATGATACAATTTTTACTTAATCCATTAGCTATTACCTTTTCTTTTTCGCTGCTTTTATGCATTGTCAATAATTATTTAATCACATTGAGGCACAAATGTTTTTTACTCCAAAATGCACTTTTTTTTTTACTCTTTTTAAAGTTCACTTATTCCAGGACATTGTGGAAGAAGTTCTTTGTTTTGTTATTACTTCGACACACTGAAACTCAATACCCTTTTTCATACAAAAAAAATTTTTTTCTTTGTCGAGATAATACATATTTCACAAAAATCAGGTCTGAAATTTTTATAACGAATTCTCATTAATATAGTGTCCATTTGCACTTCTTAAATGTTTCACAATATAAAATAAACCTAAAATCTAATCATGAACACTTACTTGTTACATAATTCTAAATGGAGGACATATATCATTCTATTATGCATCGTAAAAAGAGGGTTGATAAAATTTCAATATCCAACCATTTCAATATCCCATTTCTTACTATAACTGAAATATAAGTATTCCATGTAAATATTAGAATAAATATGTGAGGAATTTTTCTTTTTGTAGAATTTTCACTTAAAGAAAATATGGAAATAAATAACAAAAAGCAGTATCCTTTGAATAAATAAAATCCTCTCAAAACGTATTGAATAATTTTTGTGTATGTAATTAGTTATAAAATTAATTAATTCATTCCTTTTATTTTAAAATAGTCAATACTTTAAAATTGGTGATAACACGACTATTGTTAAGAAACTATGACAATTATTTGAATGCCATACTTGGCATGCAAATAAAAATCAGTTTCTAATTAGGCAAAAAGTCTCTTTTAAAACATCAATTAGTGATTTAATATTAAAACTGTAAGAATTTGGATGGTAAGTTTAAGCTATAAACATATTTAACAGCAATTAAATAAAAAAAGACCTTTTAAAAACTCAATTAAATTATTACTTTATAATGTAAAGATCCAACTTTATATTCATATTTCTTCATGTAGCTAAAAGTAATTTAATTGAATGCTCTTTTTTTACAAAAAGTATAGATCTAGGATTTAAACGGTAATTAATAATAACGGTAACTCTTTTATTTACCGCTATTCTGCACTATGGTGATCATTGTATTGAAAAGAAAACCTTAATGAAAACTTTTAAAAAATTATTAGTAAATGTTTCACAAACACTGAATCAAAAAGTTTTAGCAAAAGTATTTGCTGGAAAATTTGTTAGAATATTTAATTAAATTCTTCTACAAAGCATGAAGTGAATATAAATATCCAGTATAAGCAGCAATTCAGCAATACATTGGCAACAATTCAACAATCCAGTATAGTAAGTAATTCAGACATCCAGTATAGGCAGCAATTCAACAATCCAGTATAATAAGCAATTCAGCAATACATAGGCATCAATTCAATAATCCAGTATAGTAAGTAATTCAGAAATCCTGTACAGGCAGAAATTCAATAATCCAGTATAGTATGCAATTCAGAAAACCAGTATATGCAACAATCTAGTATTGAAAATATAATACAAATATTTCCTAATTTTAATCTATTTTTTTCGTTCATCTGATAATTTAAAATTTCAGTAATATAAAAAGATTCTTGGTGAAATTATATCACATAGCAAAATAAATGTTAGAAGATATTTTAAAATAATAATAATCCCCAACTTGTTAAAGCTTACATAAATGCATTTATTACAAAAATTTAAATTTTCATTTTTTAATGATTTAAAAATGTTTTGCTCGAATTTTGTACTTTAAATAACTCAATAAAAAATTACTCTGTTTCAAAATTATTAGAAAATTATTTTTATCATAAAATTCAGATTACTCATAATAATCATTAGAATAAACTTATATGAGAAAATAATTCCTTAAAGTTTTTATATTTCTTGATATCCCTGAATAAAAAATTTCCCAATTTTAATATGTACTTCGAATCCTTAATAGTTAAACATATCTCTAAGGGAAATTAAAGGAAAAAAAGGGAGAAATACTCTATAAAAACGTTAGCGTTGAAAATTTTCTTTTTTAATAAAAGTTTGGATTTGTTATGAGTTGAAAATATTCTTATTTGTACTTTTCTGCTGGTTTTTCTAAGTACTCATGGGAAATTATATTCTAATCTTTATAGACATTCCAATCTTCTGTATTTAGTTAGGCCTTTTCTCTCTCTTCCTATTCATAAGATATCAAAATAAATACAGCAGAAACTATAATAAGTAGACATTAGTTAATAAGCTAAAAATCAGTTGATATAGCCTGATAAGTTATTCCCAATGACAATTTGATATCTTCTTTCTGAAAGTCTCATTTTTATCAGCGAGTATAAGAATCTTTTTTTTATAGTATACGAATGTTCTAATTTTTATCTTTTATAAATGCATACACTAATCAAAAATGTTCCTGTACAACTCGTTTTTGTGTATAGTTTTTAAATTAATAAAAAAACAATAAATTCAATTGTGTTAAACAATTATTTCTTAAATATTGCACAACGCCTAATTTTATTATATTTATTTCATGCATAACTGACTGACAATTAATTACAATGTTTGAAATCAATATTTTTAGGAAATAAATTATTGAAAATTTTAGTTAAATATAATAGAATAAACGAGTTTTAACACATTATTTCTTAACATTAGTATCAATATTTATACCACCATTCCATACTGAAATATAATAATTTGCATATTTGAATAGAAGAAAAGATTCTTGTGAAAGAGTCACATATCACCATGGTATCAAATTTTTACGTGTTGTGATACTATGTGGATATATGTCCCCATATGACCATCAAAGCCATTTAAGCAGTCTGTCTGTGTTGGAATGCTTCAGGTTGCATATATTCTACAAAATATTTTTGCCTTAAGGAATGCAATTTTAAACCTTCTTGGACTAACTATTAATCTTAATAAAGCAGTTAACTTTATTGACTCCCAAGCTGCTATCTTGGAAACTATCTCCTATACATCTAGTCATTGCTTCCTTGTTGAAGAGGCTAACATAAATCTGTCTAATGCAATTGCTTCTGGCTGGGAGATTGTTTTTCAGTAGATCCCCAGTCATTGCAGGGTGCCTGGAAATGAAAAGGCCGACCTCTTGGCCAAAAAGGGTTGTAAGTTACCACAGCCACAATTTCATTTATCCTTTCATTAATTCAGTTCTGAGGTAAAAAATAAAATAGACAAACCCTTAAAACAAACTTACAAACTCCTTTCAACTGATAAAACGTGGAATATACTTGTTTCATAACCTATATCAATGGACTTGCCCAGTGCAGTTTTTACAGCAAATTTCCGACTCTCGACAGGACATGATTTTCTTAATAAACACTTGCACGGCATTGGTGTAGTTACTAATGATGTTTGTCCTCTGTGCTCGTCAGATGAAACCATGGACTTTTACATTTGACAACATGCACTGCACTTGATTTTATGACTTTTAATTCTAACAACTTTACCAAGGCTAAATTTTATTGGGCTGCTAAAGTTCTTATGGCGGATATTGCTATAATTTGATGTAGGCAAAAATATTCTTTGAAACATTAGACCTCTAACTAAATAATGTTTTATTAAAAGAATTCAATAAACAAAAACTTAACAGAGAACTTTAAATGTGAAGGATCACCAAATGAAAAAAGAAGAACAGAGTAGGGCAGCTAGTACTTATTAAAAAACAACTTATATACTACTCCGCTGCCTGTATTTATCATTTTGTATGCAATTCAGAGGTTAGTTGTTATAAAAATATTGATCAGCAAAACCACAGTGAGGCGATCTTAAAAGGTAAATCGAATTGCATAAATCTTAAATTCAACCTTTACCTTCTTGCATCGAGAATACAGTACAGCGTTAAAACTTAAACTTCCAAGCAATGTAATACATTTTTGACATAACTTTACTCTATTTAAATTTAAAACAGAAATATTATGGACATATTAAAAGGAATGTTAATTTGCATAATATTTAAACAGCCATAGAGTCAGGCAATTAATAAATCATAAATAAACTTTCTTCTTTGCTTTGTAAAATTAAGCATTACGCTATTCAAAATAAAGTATTAAAGTTTACTTCCTTTAGAGTAGGAAAAAATGAGCTATGTTTATTTTACGTCCTCGGCATTAGGGAAGTAAATTTTTTCTGTTATTTGTTATTTGTCTGAGTTTAAAAAAGAAAAGTAACTCTCAAGATTAAACGTCTACACTGAATCCATTTGAACACCCAAAGGATCGATTCAAAAGTCTACGTGAACCTGATTGTAGGAATCCAAGAAGACATTTTTTTTGTTGAAGAATACAATTTGAAATTCCAAGAAAGGAATTCAATTGTATTTCATTTCAAAGGAAAAAATATTTCATTCTTTAACAAGATCAAGGGATTAAATATTTATTTCTGCATTTTCTTCGAATGAAATTGCTTTTGCAACAAGATACTGTATAAAAATATGAACACTTCATGGTAAAATGAAAGCTTAGAAAGATCATTAACTCGTCGGGGATAGTTACAGTAAACCTACAGGGTATATAATTAGGAATGCTCTTTTCTTTCATAGAAAATTCTCTGTACGAAATCAGCCACGAATACCATGGATTTCTTTTGTCTTTATCTACGAATCTTGTAATTGAATACAAATTTTATTTTGTTTAAAGGAATTATATTAGGAATAGGAAACTTTCTAAACGATTGGAAAGACCACCTGGTGAAGGAAAAAGGAAAGAATTTTCAATTTTTCTTTTGACTAGTAGTGAAAAAACTTTTGAAAGTTTACGTCTGAGTTTGTAATAAGAAAGTATTATCAATTAATATAATTCATTCGCTTTAATGTATACCGAATTATTTTTGCATAAAAGATTTATTGAACTCAGATTGTTCAATGCCTACATTTTCTTAATAATTATGTATAATTCATTATTAAGTTTACTATAACTTTCCTACATTATATATATGTTTAAAGTAAAATGAGTTGAGTTATAAAATTAAAATTACATTTCGAAATCAAATATTTAATTGTTATCTAATCTACTCCGATATCAAATTATGAAAATTATAATAATTATTATAATTTTAACTATGAAAATCATCATTTACACTGAGAAAGAATAATTGTAAAGGTATTAATTAGTTAAAGGAGATCATTTTAATAAATCTTACTGACTATTTCATCGGGGGTACTTAAACATGAATTTGTTCCTTGCAGTTTTGATAGTTTCTCCAATAAAATGGTGCCATTATACCATTGTACATCAGTTTATTATTTAAGTGACACTAGCCATTCAAGAACCTGGTCGAACTGCATCGCTTAATTTTAATTCACTTCTTTAGTCATTTTATTGTGGTCATTTTGATTTACGAGAACTGCTGTTATTATTGTTTTGACATTGACTACAAGCAGGAATCCTTTGAAATTTCCCTAGAAAGACAATCTTAATGTTTTGATTAATGGGAAAAGATGTTTTCTATGTATTACAGTTTGTAACTCCTTTCATGTTTAGATTATCTGCAGTGTTAATTTTAGATCTATCATATAGTATATACGTATATAAGTCGAGAAATTTTAGAACTTCTATAAAAATTAAAATGTGATGATCGACTTATATATGAATTAGCTCATCTCTCGTATACTTATCGTAGGTACTTTTCCATTAGCTTCGCGTAAATAATACACTGCCACATATTGTTTAATATAGTGCGGTTTTATTTCTTTAGTTTATGGAAATTAAACTAAATTAAATATATTAAAATTAAACGAAATTATTATATTTTAAATGAAATGACTTTCATTGAAAAAAATTCATTTTTTCATTTTATGAAAAGGTGTTGTATTTTTTTTTTTTTCGTAATTGTTTATAATACTGTTTTGTTACCTCGTTGCCAAAACGAAAAATCTGGTGCTTGTGAAATTTGCTACTGGTTAACAGAAAAGTATCAAAATGTACATCAGAAATATTAATAGAATACTGTAAATAATGAATGTAAAAGGATTTTTTTTTTCATTTTGGCTTAGATACGGATTTGCAAAAACGCAATCTCGACTTATACACTAAACAGCTGCCTGATGGCCAATCGGCTAGCCTTCTGGCCTTTGGTACCCCAGGCTTCAGATTCGAAACCTATCGGTGGTATGGATGTTTTATTTGGGGTTTGGAACCTACTCTAAGCACTCTGTCTAATTAGACTAAAGTGTGCATAAAATGACCGTAGAGAGGCAAACCAAATATACACTAAATGGTTTGTATTCGGAAATATATGGTATGCGACGTTGATAAAAATCAATTATTCAATAGTTTATTCGATTTATATTTTTTTTTAGAAAAGCCTGTTTAATTTTTAAGGAAATTCAAATCAAATGTTTTAAAATCTAATTTCAAATTTTTCAATATTAGAAAAAAACAAAGTTTTATTTCATTAAAATTTTTTTAAAAAAATTGTCTTTAAACGAATCAGATTGTTAGTTGCAGTTTGAAATTTTCAAATAGTTCTAAAATGCATTAAAATCTAAATTTTTATAACCAACTTTTTAAAAACAATTTAATTAACTATTTATTTTGATTATTTTTCATTTAAATATGGTATGTCATGAATTATTGCTTAAAATTTCGTTATCATAAAATTTATAAATACCGACAAAATAGAAGAAGACGAAATTTTAATACAGTAATCCTAAAATATTTAGAATTTTAATATTTTGAAATATTTATAAAATTAGCATTTTTATATGAAAAAAGCTTTTATGGGTTTTTAAAATAATTTTCCAGACAAGTTTGGAAATTTTCATTTTCACTATGTCGCCAATATAAAGCAGCAATTGAAATTATTCATTGAAACAAGTCTTTTCTTCCAAAATTCACGGAATTATTTCCTGCTGAAGATGAACTAGTTTTGCGGAAGGAATTTTTAATATACTTTATTTGTTTGTACAACTATCAGGACTTGATTTTAAATTAAGAATAATAATCCATGGAATTTTAACCACTAAAAGTTTGTTACATTATTTTCATATTTTAAACATAAAAAGGAAGTTATAGTATTGTGCTAGTGCTTCTGTGACTAAAGAAAAATTAAAATGTTGGGTGGTTATAATTAAAGTCCCACTTTCAAAATGCTATAAAAAAACCACTCATCACAATGAGTTCAAATTTGAACTGAAGATACTTGAAGAAGGGGAAAATGGTATGACATCAAAAAAAGGTTCAAAAAAGTTCCCCCGATTTTCCCATCCAATTTGGTATGACCTCGCCGTGGAGGATGGGCTTTCAACTCACAGTGCCACAACTGTTGAATGACTTAAAAGTCATTTTTTTTCCCTCAAAAAACCGAAACAATCAAGCACATTGAACACTGCAATTGGTTTAATGTGTAACTTATGCCAAATATGTTGTAATTTCGATTTAATATATCAATGGCAGCCGAATTCATTTTCTTTATGCCGCTTACAGCGCCATCTATAAATACACTTTGGAACATTTTTTGATGCCATACCATTTCCCTCTTTTTCAAGTATTTTCAGTTCAAATTTAAACTCATTGTAACGAATGGTTCTTTTTTTTTTACTGCATTTTGAACGTGGGACTTTAATTATAATCACCCTGTATATGTCTTGTTATAAAAATCCAGAATAGGTTATATATTTTCAATGCTTATTTTAAAATATTAGATGTACAGGAAAAAAAACATATGCCTATTATTTAGTGTGCCAGTTAATAAACAAAAATTTACTCAAAGAAATTTCAAAATGCAATTTCAAACATTTTAATCAATACATTCCGTGTAAATTGGACATGTATTTAATTCAATATATATTTTCTAGAAAAATAAGGAATTCCCTTTTTTATATTGAAGAGAGAACTTTAATAAGAATTTTTGTGAAAAATGTTTATCACAAAAAAAAATCTCAACTTTTCTTCTTCTTAATTATCCACTTTCTCATATTCATTCTATTTCAATAAACTTTGCTCAAAAATACAACAGAATGCAATTTTTGTGATTTTAAGACATAATTGATTAATTACTCTGATAAAATGCAGAGAAAAAGGTTAGAGACAAACAAACATTATTTAATGAAACAAAATTTATAAAATGAGTTTCAAAAGGATAATAAAATTATTTTTAAACTAAATCAAATTTCAAAATAATTCCAAATATAGAGGAACATGTCTTGATATTTTATGTCATTTACTTTAACGAAATTTGATGCGTTTAACGAAATTAAATTAAAAAAAAAATGTCAAAATTTTTTACTGAATGGTCTTAGCTCAAATTATAAACATCTTCACATAAAATTGTAAATTTAGAAAAAAATATTTTCTACTTAATTTTAGGCACGCATTAATTGTAAAATTAAATTAAAGAAATGGAAAGGGGGAACTATTCTTTTTTAACTTTTATGATTAAAAAGCTTTGTAATTTAAAGCAATAGAAAATTCTTTTCAAATAAATTTCATCACACTGCTTGCAAGAATGTTAAACAAAAGTAAATTGCATTTTTAGTCTAGAATTTTAAATAAAATATTAAAATTTTATCACATAAAAACAATCTAGATTCATAAACACATATATTAAATATCAATGTTTATATGCATTCTTGCTTTTGAATATAATGTGTTCAGCAAGATAACAAACATAAGACAAGGGGCCTGATGGCCGACTCGGTACCACAGGTATCGGGTTCGAATTCCGGCTGTGCCGTGGATGTTTGTAGTGCTTCGGAATCCACTTTAAACCGTAGGTTCCGGTCCTAATATGATCGTAGAGCGCTGTGGGGGTAGTGTTACTCGCGTCCTTAGCATAACTTCAAGCTACACGTGCCCCCTGGGTAGTGCGAAATGAGTAACAACAGTGCAGCCCTTGCTTATGGCATAAGGATGAACTGTCTGCATTGCCAGCTGCATTAGAACAGCAACAACAAACATAATACATTGTCAACAATTGAGAGTTATTTATAAAAATAGCACTTTTAAGATTTAATTGCTAATTTTCGTAAAGTTCAGTAATGCTTTGTAATGGGACATTAGTGGTGATGGGACATATGTGCACATTTTCGTTTTATAGATTTGTACTTTAGATTTAGTTTCGTTTTTTAGTGCCCTTTGGATTAAATTTCTTCTGACATATTCCCATATTTACGTTTCACATCTTTCGGTGAGTCGGGTATACTGTGTAAAATTCCATTAGTAATTAGAACCATAATTGCTAATTCTATTAGCAATTAGAAAATTATAGTTTTTGAAATTTCATTAGTGATTTGAACCATAATTACTGATTCCATTAGAAATTTGTAACTATGGTTTGTGAAATTTTTTAGTTTTTATATTATTATTTTTCAAAATTGGGATTGAAATTTAATTTCAACAATTAACGAAAAGAATTTGATAATATAAGGCTAATTCGACTGCCGAAAAATTGATATTAGCAAAATTATTTCAATATTTACTGTGTACACAGATTATCTAAAACAGCAAATTATTTGTATTATTTCATGATTTACATCTGACTTACTTGGAATTACAATATCGTCCTGTTATATAATTAGTCATTGTAGATTAAAAGCAACACGAATACATAAATATCACAATATATAAAATGAAACTAAAATTTTAAAATTTGTCTATCAATTGCAGATTTTAAAAATATCATATATAGAAAAATTAGCTTATTACTGAACTATCAGTTATTAACGGTGTTTATGAATTTGTTAAATAGTAATTTTGAAGAAATGTGAATAATGTATATATATATTATTCACACATTTTTATATTCATATATATATATGTATATTATTCAATGAATTATGAATTTAAATAAATGAGTCCCAGAGATTTTCATTGAACAGAGAATTATATATATTTTTATCAGTGAGTTATTATATATTAATTTTGAGAGAATTTCAAGTGTATGGAATACAATATTTTCATTTGTAAATTATTCTATGATAATTTTTGAAGAAATATGCATAATATATATATATATATATATATATATATACACTATGTGGAAGAAAGTGACGGGACACGACACTATAACGACATAAACCCATATTTTTTTTAATTAATAGGAGGTAGGGCTTCCTTTGGCTGCGATCACAGCTGCAACCCTTCTGGGCATGCTTTCCACTAAATTAGCCATAGTGGCAAGAGGAATTTCCTTCCAAATGTTTAACAGGAAGTTCCATAGTTCAGGCTTGCTTTTGGGGAGTGGGGTGCAGGCCCTCAACCGAAGGTCCAATTCGTCCCGGAGATGTTCAATTGGGTTAAGATCAGGGCTCTGCGCCAGCCACTCCATGCGTTTAACGTTGTTGTTCACATACCAATCAAGAGACCTCACTTGCAACATGGCATGTTGCGTTGTCGTCTTGATACTAGCAATCATCCATACTGTACGTTGTTCACAAGGTAGGAAGGACATGATTGTCGAGAATATAACAGTATCTATCGGCATTCAACGCACCATCAACCTTCACCAGTGGGCCAGCCCCATACCAGGAGAAATAGGCCTATACCAGGAGAAACAGGCCCATACCAGGAGAAACAGGCCCATACCATCAATCCTCCTCCACCAAACTTTACAGTTGGGACGACACACTCGGGCAAAAGGCGTTCTCCTGGTAAACGCCATACCCAAACACGTCCATCGGAACGGAAAAGGGTAAATCGTGACTCGTCACTCCAAAGGACGCGTTTCCAGTCATCCAGAGTCCAAATACGGTGGTCTTTGGCCCATCGAAGGCGCGCTTTCTTGTTGGTTTTCGTAATCAAAGGCTTATGGGCCGCCGAACGTCCAGTGTAACCTAACTTATGGGCCTCGATACGAAGAGTCTTGGTCGAAACGGCCACACCTGTGGCTTGTCTAAACTCATTAGCGATGTTATCCATGGATGTTTGACGGTTACTTCGAATCTCCCTGCCGAGCACCTGCCGGTCCCTCCTGGTGAGAACTGTAGGTCGTTCACTTCGGGGTTTGTTCTGACAGTGTCCCTCAGTCTTGTAGCGACACATAACATGTGCTAAAGTTGATTTTGAGCAGTTACGGAGACGGGATATCTCCCTAATTGACACCTTGGTAAGATGCAATCCAACCAACACACCTTTCTCGAACTCAGACAACTCTTCCCGTGGTAGCATCTTGACAAAAAAACAACTCTAGTCGACTCCACAGAGTATTTATAAGATATGGTTGACACGTGATACCTATTATTGCGCATGTGTCAGCTGTATTGTCGACTTTTCTACTTTTCGAGGGGTGTCCGTCACTTTCTTCCAGATAGTGTATGTATATATATATATATATATATATATATATATAGATATAGAGAGAGAGAGAGAGAGAGAGAGAGAGATAAGCATGTAGAAACTGTGTATTATATATAAATAGAAATACACATATAGTTATGTAGATAATTTCGTGATATGTGTTCAAATATAGCAGAATATAATAAAAAGGATGAATTGAAATTTAAGAATTATTAATTTTTAATTAAGAATTTAAATTTTTTATTTATTGAAATTAATTTTAATTATTTTATTAATTTAAATTTAATTTAAGATAAATAAGTTAGTGAAATATTCTCTGCATAATGAATTTTATACGAATGGTGTATAATATTTATATAACATTCATACCATTTCTATGATTCATAATTTTTAACCCTTTATATTTTCATATAAGCCAGTAAAATATAAAGCATGAAATATCATCTCTTTAGATAAATAAACAACTGAAAACTTAGCTATTCGAGCTCTGATTATCTGTTGTTGAACTTGAAAAATATAATTCATACTTGAATGTATTCTTTATCAAAGTGAAACGATAAATTACTTATGCTCTGTGGAAAAGCCCGCTCCATTTATGTAAAGAAGAGCCAAGAAAATTACATTTTAAAAGAAAGGAATTGCTCTTTCGTTTCGTGAATAGTTTAGATTAGTCTTGCGCATTTAGTTTCAAAAGTCTCGCAAAGTTGCAATGTAATGACTGCCTCTGAGCATATTTCAGACGGTCCTGCATTTGTTTAACCATTTTAGTTGAGGCAGTTAATTTTGTTTCTCTGGTGAACAAAAAGGTGATTATGAAACTTCGTGATTGTGAGAATTCCTGTACTTCGCTTTAGAAAAATTACTGTACACAACAATACAAATGGGGAAGCTGTGATTCAAAATATTTTGGAACTATTCATAGTTTCTAATATTTGTACTAAGAAATGAAGATACTGTGTCTCATTCCACGATGTAATCCTGTGTTCGATATTAGTTAAGAATTCAGAAATAGTTAAAAGGAAAATTTATAAGTCAGAAATTATTTAATGAAGTTATTTGAAATTTATCAGATTAGTTCAAGAAATTCTTTAGTATTAAATATACATTAAAAACTTGAATCATAATATTTAATTTAGAAATATTTTTGTCCTTTGGTTTTATTCAGAAAATATTCATGAAAAATGTCTAAATAAAACACCCAGGACAAATATTTTGGTTTTAACAAATTTAAATTGAAATAACATATAAAAGTTTCAGAATTAGAAATATTTTCATTAATGCTGCACTCAAAGATACTTATCGGAGAGTCTATTGACACACCATTTAGAATTCATTACGCTGTACCCACAAGTACATACTGGAGGTTACTTTGTCAGGCCATTTCATATTCATTATCGCTGCACTCACAGGTACATACTGGAAGATACATTGCCAGGCCATTTCATATTCATTATCGCTGCTGCCAGGCCATTTCCCACAGGTACATACTGGAAGATACTTTGCCAGGCCATTTCATATTCATTATCGATGCTCCCACAGGTACATACTGGAAGATACATTGCCAGGCCATTTCATATTCATTATCGCTGCTCCCACAGGTACATACTGGAAGATACTTTGCCAGGCCATTTCATATTCATTATCGATGCTCCCACAGGTACATACTGGAAGAAACATTGCCAGGCCATTTCATATTCATTATCGCTGCTCCCACAGGTACATACTGGAAGATACTTTGCCAGGCCATTTTGTATTCATTATCGCTGCACCCACAGGCACATACTGGAGGTTACATTGCCAGGTCATTTTATATTCATTATCGCTGCACCCACATATACACGTTGGAGGCTACATTGCCAGGCCATTTTATATTCATTATCCCTGCACCCACATATACATGTTGGAGGCTACATTGCCAGGTTGTTTAATATTCATTAGCGCTGAACTCATACTGGACTTTAAATTGCAGTCCGTATATTATTAATTAGCTCTGCACTTACAGTTACATACCAGAGGTTACATTGCCAAGTCTTTTAATGAGGATAAAAAGTTGAGTATAGTATATCTATATACTCCCATCTATCTTCTATACTTCCTTTTATTCCTTTTATTATATTCCAAAAAATAAGAATTTAAGACAGACAAGCTCTAATTTACGGGAATTCCTTTGTTATTTTCAAATTTTTTATAATTATAGCAAATTCTCTTAATATAAGCAACATAAATAATAAGCAATATTGATTTTTTAACAGGTTTCTTTCTTATTTTATTAGAGTTTATAGTAAATACTTTGAAGGAAATTATTTGAGGAATCTATTAAATATATTGGTTTTTTACAGGTAGATATACTCTTATCGTGTTTTATAAAGCAAAGTAATTGATTTGCATGTTCCCAAGTTTAAAAATTACTGAAATTTTTCATGGATATACTATTAACGATCTAATAATTAACTTCATAATCTTTTTAGACTTAAAGACATAATAGTAACAGTTCCATTACTGCGATAATTTTAAACGAATTTTTTTATGTAAAATTTATAACTCACATATAGAAGGGCATCTAAAAGATACGAGTTTAGTCGTAACTGTTCGAGGTTACCTTATGCTCATAAATAAATCTGTTATGTTTATAAATTATGATATAACTAAATAACAGGAATTTTGCATTAATGGTATGTAAATCATGCGCCAAATAAACATATTTGCAATAAGACCAGCACTATTTTGATATACATTTCTCAAGATTTCTTGTTTTATTATTTGCCACTCATTTACAATTACAGTTAATGCTCTTTACTCCAACACGTTCGAGGCCACAACTAAAAAGTCATCTGTAGGAATGGCCTTCAAAGCGCTCGGCGATTCACGTTGAATCTCTTCAATCGACTCAAAACGGTGTCCCCGGAGGGGTCTGTTGAGTTTAGGGAATAGCCAGAAGTCGCAGGTGCTAAATCAGGTGAATACGGTGGTTGTGGAACGATATGAGTTTCATTTTTGGCGAAAAAGTCACGAAGAATCAATGCAGTGTGAACTGGCGCATTCAGTGTTTTCGGTACCAATCGAGATTTGAGGTGTTTGAGACCCAAAATGGAATTGACCGATCCTTTAGAAATTCCAACATCCTCAGCAAGGTCTCTAATTGTAAATCGACGGTTTGCAAGCACTAAATCTTTAATTTTTTGGACGTGAGCTTCGTCGGTTGAAGGTTGATGGTCGACCAGAGGTGCTCTTCGTATTCAACGCGTTCTCTGCCTTCTTTGAACTGTTTATACCCCTTCTAAATAATCCTTTCCGATATAGGAATGCTCATTGAATGTCTTCTGCAACATTATATACGTTTCCGCAAACAAAATTTAATGCAAGTGCTTTGCTCAATTAATTCAGATATTTCAAAAATCGCCGGAATCTGTTTTAGCGTCTCACATAGGTAAGTGTAACTCAAACACTAATGAATATTTTAACGTCACATTTCACACAGATTTCAAGGACAGTACCAACAACCTAAAAAAGAAAAATTATTTATTATATATTTATTATTGTTATATATTTCTTTGTAATGTCCGTTTAGTATCATTATTATTATATTGTCTATGTTTACATATAAGAATAGTAGTAAACACAAGAATTATAACTCATTATGTTTAAATTTTCACTCCAAAGAAAAGTCTGTAGTGAATCTAAATCTAATATGGGGATACATAATTTTAAAAGCGGCCTTCAGAATTATAATGCTTTCCAAAGTGGCCCGCAAGATCTATTGGGTTTTGCCAGCCTTGATAATACATGTTCTAGAACCAGGGTTCCTGCGGCACCCTGGCGAGCCACCTAGAGAAATGAAGGGGGCAAGGAGGCGTCCATGATCTCTAATACTCTAATCTGTTGCTAAGATAACAAAAATTTATCAATATCATTCATCAAGGGAATGAGGGAAAACTTGGAGATTAGTCAATCGCTCTAATCGAGATGCATTGAACTTTTGTTACAAAACACACAGACTTTTTAAAATATTATTTTTATGCAGTGGCGTTATCATTATTGATAACGTTTTTGTTATTTCACTCAATCTTTGCGTGTAAGTGACGCAATGTGTATGATTGATATATCAACCGAAAGATTGTTTTGACGAATTTAGATAACGATTAGATTTAGATTTAGATTTTTAACTTAATAAACATTTTGGCCAAAAGAGAGAAGAAAAGAGGGAGGAATATTGGTTATTGGTCATAAAAATCAAGGCAACGCATGAACTACGATACACTGGACCTTTGCCACTTCGTAAATGCTTTTCTAAAATATTTCTTTTATGCTTATTGCTTACCATATTTGCATATAAATCTAGCATTTTATAAAACGAAATGCAAAATGTTTATACGGATTTACTAGTATGTATATAATAATAATAATAATATACCACAGATAGATATATGATTAGGATGCCGAGAGAAAACTTTAATTTTTTAAGGGTGCTACGATTTGGATAAATTTGGGTACCTCTGTCCTAAAAGCTTCCAGGAGGAAGAGGAATTAATTCCAGCTGGCGGCCTATCTTACGGTCAATACTTTGAAGGAATACATAAACTTAGTAATAATTGGGACAGACTTTAACGAATCGGCTATCATGCTTGGTAGGAGTTTTACCGATTTTCTTCAATACATGCAAAAGCAGTTTATAATAATAATAGTATACCACATATATTATATATATTGCATATAATAACAATAATATACCACAGATAGATATAAGACTGAACTAATAATTACAGAGGGATGAAGATTTTCCCAGACAAGACCAGGGAATACATACCCTGCAAAAATTGCCCCAATGCTTTCCTAACACCTAAACACATTCTAGAGTGCCCAGCACTCACTCCCCATGTATTGCAATTGGGTATGGTGCCAATTGAGGCCAACTTATGAGAAGTCCTGTATAGTGAAGCGGCGCCGTTGCTAGCGGCCGCTATCGTGAAGACTTTTGACTTGATTTGACTTATTATGACTGATATTTTAAATCCATGGACACGATAACAACAACAGATATATGTCTAAGATGCCAAGAAAAATTTATGGGTGCCACGACTTGGATAAATTTGGGTACCTCTGTTCTAAAAGCTTCCAGGTGGAAGAGGAATTAATTCCAGCTGGAGCCTATCGTACTGTCCATACTTTGAAGGAAGACATAAACTTAGTAATAATTGGGACAGACTTTAACGAATCGGCTGCCCTCCTTGGTAGGAGTTTTACTGATTTTCTCCAATACATGTAAAAGCAGGATAGCTACCGATACAATTCTTCCTGGAAGATAGGATGGTTCTTTTTTAAACAAACCTATCAAAGTGTTGTTTTTAACACAAAGGGACGGACAATCTTAACAAATTAATAGTTCCACTTAAAGTATTACGACAAACTTTATTTCAATAAGAAAAAAAAAAATACTACAAAAATGCTTTAATTTACATATGATGTTACGAACAAAGATTATACAAGCTACAGCAGTGTAACATCGGAAAATACAAACGAAATTAGTTTTAAGAAGCTGTGGATAGATCTTAAAATGTTTCTCGTTAAAGGAAATGGCGATTATCACTAATGACGCATTAAATCTAAAGACAGCTGTAAAATGCTAGAATCTTATTTTCATGAATTATTTTCTCATAAACCTTTTGAAAGAAAAGGTTAGCTAAAGATCAATATTAAAATTACGAACAATGGGCTAGGTCTACTTAATGATCATTGAATAGATTTAGTTAACGAAATTACATACCACTTAAATTGATAGAATGCCATTAGCAAGATCAAAAATCTTTAAAAGATCCTTTTTTTGAAAGTGCATAGTTTAGATTTCAGAAATGAATCCTACATTGGAAAATTAACAGTGTACCAAGCATTTCAAGCAATTATTGAAGAAAGTACATTTTAAATTAGTAAACTGAAATAATTTTGAATGAATAATTTAAATATATATATTTTAAAGATCCTTTTTCAAAAGTGCATAGTTTAGATTTCCAGAATCGAATCATGCATTGGAAAATTAGTAGCATATCAAGCATTTCAAGTAATTATTGAAGAAAGTACATTTTAAATTAGTAAACTGAAATAAACTTAGATGAATAATTTAATGTATATAAACTCATGTTTGTAAAATTGCAACACCATGAAGGACTTGCGCGAGTGAGCTGAAATTTTCAGAAAATGCAAATTAGCGCATGATATGTAAATGATTAGAATTTCAAATCCGTAGCGCATGCGTATGCTGAGCAGCGCCCTCTGAACAGCGGATGGATCCGAATAAATAGACGGCTGTAGCGAGGCGCGTATGGTTATCGGTGGTTATCTGCTGGTGGTAAACGTTAGCTCAATCGTTACTTATGCCTCTTCGATGAAAGAGAGCGAGATTTGAACAACTTACAGAGTTTGAACGGGGAGAATCATCGGCCTTCGTGAAGCTGGATTGTCTTATCGTGCAGTAGCCGCTCGTGTGCAGCGTAACAGCAGCACAGTGATGCGTCTTTGGAAGCAGTGGACCGACGAGTGTCGAACAACTCGGAAATCCGGGAGTGGACCCCGAAATGTGACGTGAGCTCGCGATGATAGACACCTGGTTCGCATGGCGCTGACGGACCATACAGCTTCCTCTAGACAATTGGTAGCACAGTGGTCAATAGCTAAAAGGTGTTTCATTGTGTGCTTCATCAATTCATAGACGTCTGCTACAGCGTGGACTGCGCGCAAGGACTCCTTTATACAGGATCCCTCTCACGCTAAACCATCGCCGTCTGCGGCTACAACGGGCCACTCAGCATAGAGACTGGCGTCCTGATTTGCTGCATGTCGTGTTTTCTGACGAATCCCGCTTTAATTTGTGGTACAATGATGGCCGCATTCGTGTAAGACGCTATGCCGGTGAACGCCACCTTCCGGACTGCATTATCTAACGCCACAGTGGACGAACACCTGGAGTTATGGTCTGGGGTGCCAGAGCATATCATGGACGATCTCAATTGCTAAGAATTAGGGGCAATCTGAAAAGCAACCGGTACATCAGTGAAGTTCTACAGCCCCAAGCTGTTCCCTTCCTTCAAAGCTTGCCAGGCGCTGTATTTCAACAGGACAATGCCCGCCCTCATATCGCTAGGACAGTTCAATCCTTCTTTGCAACGTGGCAGGTACAGCTTCTTCCTTGGCCGCGTATTCCCCGGCAATATGTCGCCGATTGAACATGTGTGGGATTTCGTTGGTCGGCGTCTCGCTAGTGATCCTCATCCTGTTGCTTCTGCAAGACGAACTTTGGGTGCGCATACAAACAATATGGAATGCACTTCCTCAGGCAGACATTCAATATTTGTTTGACTCCATGCCACGTCGTGTAGCAGCACTTATTGCGGCACGTAATGGCTACACAAAATACTGATTCCGATCTCTTGTTATTGTTTGTTTGCTTTGAACATTTAATCATTTATTTGTACCACTACCACTCCACTGTGTATTAAATTTCATTCAATTATGACGATTCCTTCATGGTGTTGCAATTTTCACAAACATGAGTTTATAAGAAAAAAAATTATACAAATAATGACAAAATATTTTAAAGCAATGATGAGTTCGAAATCTTGATACGATAATCCTGTCGAGAAAATTTAAACAAAAGTTGTACTTGTTTAAGAAGAGTATCTTCATTAAATTTTTATTATTTCATCCTGAGAATCTTTTAAAAATTCCCCCAGAATCAGATATACACAGAAATCTGCTTTTTTTCAAGTGTATCCTTTTCATACAAAATTCCAGAATCGAATCATACATTTCAGAACTGAATCATGCATTGGAAAATTAGTATTGCATCAAACATTTCAAGAAATTATTGAAGAAAATACATTTTAAATTAGTAAACTGAAATAAGCTTGGATGAATAATTTAATTATATCAATCAAAACCGAATCATCAAAAAACCGAAACAATCAAGCACATTGAACACTACAGTTGGTCTAATGTGCAACTCATGCCAAATACGTTGTCATTTCGATTCAAAATATAACTGGCATTCGAATTGTCTTTCTTTATGCCGCTTATAGCTCCATCTATTAATACACTTTGGAACTCTTTTTGACACCATACAGTTTCCCCCTTCAAGTATCTTCATTTCAAATTTGAACTTATTGTGACGAGTGATTCTTTTTTTTTTGCAGTATTTTGAAAGTGGGGCTTTAATTATAATCACCCTGCACACAAATATAGTTAATTGAAAATTTTAACCAAATTAAAACATATTATGTAATGTTATGTGCATTTTTATCATTTAGAACATGCTATGTTCAAAATTTGTGTAACTTAAACTGTTTTGTTTGTAATTCTCATAATTATAATTTTTTTGAGTATTTACAGAAAATAATTAAAGGACGAAAATTTTGCAGCAAGAGTATACTACAGATAAAAATTTAATGAATAGGGTATAATACCAAAGGAAGTCTATAAAAATTAAAATTTATCATTAAAATAAATAAACAGTAATTATCTTGTTGGCACAGTAGGATTAACATTTCAAATAATAGGAAACGATGATCCTGAAATTGTTGTTAATAACTGAAATATTGAAGCTTACAATAAGAAATTAAATTTTTTATTTGCAAGGATTAAAAAATTGCCTGCATAAAATCAAAAGTTTGAATTATTATTATTACATTAAGATAAAAAACTGGATACTGCAAAGAGAAAATATTTCACTTCCTTGAAGTGACATATTTCTTTTTCTTCTGAAAACATGTGAAAAAAATACAAACTCAAATAAATACTTAACTTTATCTCAAAGTTAATTTTTTTATATTTTATATTTCCTATTTTTATATTAATCAGTGATAAATTTCAAAGTTAAATTAATTTGTTGAGAGATTGACGAAATCAAAACAAATTATAACAATTAATGAAATTATCAGTATATTATAAGTATAAACAAATATTAAGAAATTATAAGTATTAATAAATATTATCCTATTTTTATTTTACTAATTTCGCATATGAATTTTTGTTAGAAAAAATAACATCAAGATAAACGCTAGATACTACAAAGAGAAAATATGTCACTTCTATGAAAATTGTGTCACTTCCATGAAAAAAATGAAATCTGAAATAAATACTTAACTTCCTATTTTTAAATTAATTAGCGATAAATCTCAAAGTTAAATTGATTTTTTAACAGATTGAAGAAATCAAAACAAATTATTAAAATTATTGAAATTATAAAATAAGTATTAATAAATATTATCCTATTTTGATTCTACTAATTTCACATATGAATTTTTGTTAGAAAATAACATTAAGATAAACACTGGATACTGCAAAGAGAAAATATATCACTTCCACGAAGTTTATATTCTTCTGAAAATATGTTTAAAAAAAAACGGAAATCAATAATTAAATACCTATTTTTGTCACCATGTTATAAATCTCAAAAAAACATTAATTTATTAAAAAATTTCAGAAATCAAAACATATTTTAAAAATTAATGAAAATATAGTATAAATATTAAGGAATTTTATCTTATGAGGATTTTACAAAATTCACGTGTTCGCTAGGAAAAATAACATTAAGGATACTACAAACACACTACATAAAAATGATTAAATAACATTAAGGATACTACACTGGATGCTACAAAGAGGAAATATGTCCTTTCCATGAAGTTTATAATACTCTGAAAACATAAGACATTAAAATCTGAAATCAATACTTAACTTCCTATTTTTGTCATAATCAATGTTGAAATTGAATTATACATCACCAGTATTTCGTTTACAAGGTTTTTAAATGAAATATACAGTAATTAATAATAATTATCTGACAGCAAGTATGCAAAACGCCCACAAAAATTAATATTTATTATACCGAGAAATTGTAAATGCAAGAGAAAGGAGAATTTGTTTAATTAATGACCTCTTTTCTAATGAACACTGTCTGAAACTTTTAAGTTTTAATTCAAAACATTCACCAGTATATTTCTCAGAAAATAGGTTGAGTTACAAATAATCTAAATGTTAGTTCATAAATTAATAGCAGACTGTACTGTTCATATAAAGGCAAACTAGTTGAGCCAATAAATTTTTCTATGATGTATGATGCGGTTTAAAAAGACGAGCATGTAGTTGAGTGTATAAATAAAATTCAGATTTTAATGGAAGATGTTTGATTTTTATTGGGGAAGGGGCAAGTTTTTTTTTTTTCGTATAAAGCAGCCATTCTTATTGTTTGAGTTATGGAATCCAAACAAAATAAAGGGGTAAATTTAAACTAAATATTTGTTAATAAATTTTAATTAAAATATTATGCTCATATAGAAATATGTTGTTTTTAAAGCTGTACAGGTAGCAATGTGTTGTTTTTAAATCTGCACATCTAGGAATACGTCGTTTTCAAATGTAGAAATCTGAACACAGGATAATTTTCCATTCGAATTGCACATATAAAGCAAAAACCACTTTAATTTGATAAAACTGCATCACTAGGACCTGCTACATTATGCACCCATTGTGCCACCACAGTTTGGATCGAACACCCGTAACGGCACCATTTGGAGTTTTGTAACCTTCCCCCCAACTCCAACGGAAATTTTTTCCGCTTCACAGATTTATCGTACTCATTCCCTGAACAGACACTGTTCTTCGTGTTATCTACCTTGGTTTGGAAGAGCAGTTCACTATCCCCCAAGCCTCTACAGAATCACGCGTGGGAATCTTCCATCGTATAGAAAACATGTTCAGATCATTCTAAATACTTAACGAAAAACAAAGTAGCAAAACGAATAAAGAATTTCCTGTTTTTAATTTTGACATCAGGTTATTCGCGCTAGAATTGTAGAATTATAACAAATTCAGTGTTACCCAGGAGGCATAACAGAGAAGGGATGGTACATTACTCACACATTATGTCACAACAATTTTGAGCCTCTTCCCCAAGTCCATTGTAAGTTAGTTTGACTTGCAGATTTATCGCCTCGATAAATGATGCATGAGAACTTCCTGCTACCTTGCTTAGTTAGGAAGAACAGTTCGCTACCCATCAAACCTCAACCTACAGGGTCGCATGTAGAATATTTCATCATATACAAATATTTAGATGGACACTGAATGCTTAACGGAAAATGAAGCAGCAAAATGGGTAACTCATTGTTATTTTCGAGTTACGAGCACTTTGACCTGAGATTATTTGCACCATAAGTGTAGAATTTTGCACATTCAGCATTATCTGGGATGCATAACTGAAGGGAGGTTTGCTACATTATACACTGCGTAAAAATAGAAGGACAGTGTTTTTTTGCCAATTAATATCTCTTTTATTTTCTATTAATACCAGATACTTTTTGAAAGAAAACTTGTTCGTGTGCTTAAGAAGAACAAAGGAAGTGTTTCAAAGGCAAGAAATCAAGCAGGAGCTTAATCATGTGACGAAACAAACAGTTTACAACTATATTAAAAGATCTAAAAATTCATTTTCAAAAAACAGTAACATCATTCTAAGTGGACACAAGCTCACATTGATAACCGTTTAGCGTGGGCTAAGGAGCACATGTCCTGGACTACAGAATGGACTTCTGTGATATTTTCGATGAAAAGAAATTTATCTTAGACGGATATCAGCACTACTGGCAATGCCTGGGGAATGAAGACGAATACTATTTAACGCGACAAATGGGAGGAGGGGAGTTTAATGGTTTGGTTGGCTGTTGGATACGGAGGAAGGACAAGTCTGGTTTTCTTAAATGGTAGGCAAAAACATACAACTACATTCAAGTGCTGCATTCCGATCTTCTTCCTTATGGCTCTGACTTGGGGGTGAAGAGTGGAAGTTTCAGCAAGACGGAGCTTCCATCGACACCGCAACTGGAGTCAAAAATTGGTTCCTAACAAATAATGTGGATGTTTTATCATGGCCAGCCAAAGTCCTGACCTTAATATAGTGGAAAACATCTGGACAATGCTAGTTCGTCAGAGTTTATGCTGATGGAAGGCAATTTGATTCTCTAACTCAGCTTCGAGAAGCATTGAATGATTCGTGGGACAATTTTTGTCAAGCAGAAGTTCAATCTCTAAACAATTCACTTCCAAACAGAATATTTGAAGTTATAAAGACCAATGGGAAGAACATTACTTATTAAAATCACTATTTTTCATTCATTATAATGCTGTCCTTCAACAGAATTTATCAACAGAATTTAATGAAACTAGGTCTAAACAAAAGTTTATATTTAACAGTACAAAAAACCACTCACACAACTGTTATAGTACTGCACGTGATCGTTCGTAATATTCTTCAGCATCAACTGTTCTAAAACAGAGCTTAAAATACCAGACACAAAAAGAGGTTAATAAGGGTTACGATTCCCTTTTTACAGTTATACAGCTCCCACAATGTGAATTCACACTGGAAATCTGGAAATTAATAATATTCTATTTCAACACCTACAATATTTTTATTAGCAACACTATGGTTTGTGGAGATAGAAGGCGAAATTAAATCTGATATGATCTTCCAAATACGTCTAATATGGTGAAGGATTTATCTATTCCATGAAGATTTGGCTAGCAAATGTCCTAATTTCCCAGAAATCCCTTGTCCAGATGAGCTCTTTTTATGGGGTTATTATCCCTTAAAAATGAAATAAGACCAACTACATACCTGAAAAATCGTATATAGCTGCAAGATCTCATAACTATATTTCAAAGCGATCTCAGAGCCTCTCACATAACCATAGAACTCCGTCGGCCCATTTAACGTGATGCATGCCCATATAATCAAGCCTCTACTACCTTAGTGATATCCTTAGTCATATATTGGAGGACATATAGAGAATCTCTGGCTCTCTCAAAATGAACAAGCATACTAGGCATACTCTTTATGGTTTATATCTGGAGATCTGACTGAACAATTCATCCAGCGAATCTTTTCAATTTCCATAAATTCGTGGACTAGATGAGCCTTATGTAAACATGCATTGTTGTTAGTTGAAATGAAATCAAGATTCACTGTACTCATGAAAAGCAGCAAAAAGATCCACATTGTCACCTCTATGCTTCACAGGGTACTTAACAAAGATATGGGAAATCTATGCATGCATCCAACAAGATATCTGATCAAACCATCAAACTTCTATTGTCATAGCCGTAACTTAAATCAATTGGATGATAATTTAATGGATGGCATGTAGCTGGTCGCAGATTATTTTCTAGTTCTGTTCTTGTTTTGAAACGTGTGTTAAAAAACAGTGGTTAAAGCTAAACTTGGACTTATCGAAGAATGGGATGAACTCTCATTGATATTTGGTTCAAAGAAAACGTACTCTGCACAATGCCAAATTGAGCAACAGCTGTTTGTATCTGTCAGCTTAATGAGAACAGATATCTCTTATTTAGTCTTCTGGAGGCAATAATCTTTGAAACTCATGTTCGTATGAATGTCACGAGAGAGCTGTTAAGCCTCACGGTATTGAAAAAATGTCAATTTTAATAACTATTGAATAGCCCTGGCGAACTTTTTTTTGTCCACAGATTCAGTATCTTAAAACTGTTTCCATGAGTTGGACATGAGGCAGGGCGAAAAATTTCAGTTTCTAGAGATTACCTTACTTCAAATCGCCACTATTTGTCGCTTCGGTCGATGATCCAAACTTTCAAGTTTATTTAAATTGTTTATTAAAATTGTTTGAATTTAAATGTTTCTTTTGAATTTCATCGAATGTCAAAAAAATCATTTTGCTTATCATGAAAATTAAATACAGAGGCAAGTGATTTACAGAGGCAAGTGGTGCGAAAATTGAAAAACAACAACAAATGAAAAGAATGTAAGTAATATGCAAACATAAATTGCACATTTATGCTCAGTTTGCTAAAACAGCGTATTGGGAAAATATTTATTCCTAATTATTGAATATTGTGTCCTTTTAGTACAGAATAGTAATTTTTATTTATGCGTATAAGGAAAAAAAGTATATATAATAAAATTAAATATTATTTATAATTTAGAAACTATTAGTAGAAATGTCTAAAATAACAATCGGCAATAAACATATAATGTATGTTTTATTTACTACAAATTAATAAGATGAAACGAGCGAGACTATTTTGAGATAATTTATTTTCACTGCTGCTTGCAACGTTTAATTCTCTTATTTTTCATAGCTATTCTTTATACACTTTTGCGTTTGTTACAGAATTTTACTTTTAATTTATCCTCTTGGCATCTTACTGTATTAATCATCTCTTACACGGTTCATTCTTCAATCCTCAAGAATTTGATAAAACCTGACCCATTTTCGTTGTCTCTATTTAATTTGCCCTACTCTATATTGCGTTCTCAGGAACTCTTTGAAATCTTGTTTAAGTCTCACCACTGCTTTCGTTTGATAACACACACTGTTGAATAAACAACTAAAGTAACTGACATTGATCTCTAATAATAAAATAATGAAAAATATGAATCCTTCGTAAAATCTCTTCTTATAAAAGCAGATACATCTCTCAAAACTAATCTGATATTTTCATTGAGTTCAAATTTAAATAACTTGGATAAAAATCCCGAGCTATTGAATTGTTCATTTATCATGTAATCTTTAAAAGATCTAGAATTCTGTAACCACTATTTCACGAATATTTCATGGTATTTATATCCACATTCCTGTTATTAGTTAATTTATTCAGCAAAATACCAACCATATAATCTTTGGAAAGAAAATTCCACTTAAGTTCTACAGTTTGAAAAAATACATCTTGCCAAATCTAATCCAGAAAAAAAGTCAGTATGAATTATGTATATTTGTTTTTGTTGTTCTCCATTTAACTGAGTAAGCAAATAGCTTAAAACGTGTCTAAAATATCTTCGATGAAATTCGATAAGAAAGTAATACATAATTGTAACTGTGCTCCGTTTAAAAGCTACATCCTGCGCTACCCTCAACAAAATAGTTCTCTTTCTTCGAATATTAATCTTTGAACAAAATATTTAGCTTCTATTTTGCTACCATTGAGTACAGTGAATTTAAATGCATACTGATTCAAAGTGAAATCGTTCTCATCTGCTTTAATCAGTTTATTAAGTTTCCTTTCCTCTCCTTTGATGATATAAGTCCATAGGGCAACTAATCTTTGCTACCAGAATTTATCAAGATCTTCGTCATTATAAAAGGCCTTTTTATCTGTTTCTGGCAGAGATTCCCAAAGAGAGGGAATGTCTTCAAGTAAACAATAAACACATGCTAGATAACCTATAGCTTTCATCAATATCTGGTTCGTGACCTCTTACAAGTAATTCAGCTGTTTTCTTATAATCAATTGTCCCTTGAGATATCCAAGAAAGTTTGCGAGACAAAAAAAAATTCAAAAAGTTTATCATCCGGAAATTCTTCGAGATAATATTTCCATTTCACTATTTCTACACCAATGGGTGGAATTAAAATTGTTATTTTTTTTTTTTTCTCTTTCATCCATTCTGGTAATAATAATCTCGAAACTTTTTCCTTTATTCTGCATGCTTTTTCGTGCGTCACATCTTCATGCAATAATCATCAGAGGATTATCGAAAAGACAGCTTGTGCTTATAGGTCGGACATCGACATGATTCCATAAAAAGACAGCCGCTGTCCTTTGAGCTCTTTGCTCCAGGCAGGGCATAAAATGAAAGCTCAGTTTTCCACCATTAATATGGGGCCTGAATGGCCGAGTGGCTAGCGCTCGGTACCACAGGGTTCGAGTCCCGGCAGTGCCCTGGATGCTTGTAGTGGTTCGGAATCCACTTTTAACTGTAGGTCCCGGTCTGTTTTTAGCCATCGTGCACACAAGATGACCGTAGAGCGACAAACCAAACCTCCATTAGTATCTTACAAAAACGTAACAATTTTTCTAAAAATTGGAAGGACGCTTTGAATATGTTCTTATTTGGTTTAGTATTTTTAAATTGTTTCTTTTACTAAATAATCTGTTTACTTTTTTGTAAATTTTATATTCGATGATATTTCAGTAAAAGTACTTACAATCTCTCAGAAATAATCTATTTATCATACAAATTAGTAGGTACGTTATGGTATTGTTAACTATTACATTTCAAGCATTTTATTGTCTTATAAATCCCGATTCTCATTATTAAACCTGTTGATATCATACACCTAATACAGTGAAGAAAAAAGATATATTCTTTATACGCTTACTTGAAATGTATAAAACGACTTTTAAAATGAAAACTGCTAAGTTCAATCCAGAGTTTTTAAGAAAGAAGATCTAGAAAACAATTAAAATATAAACTGAAAATTAGCAATGTGTTTATTTTTCTTTTATATTCTTGATTTGTCGATAAAGGTATAAAAATTTAGTTTCCAGTTATTAAATGAAACCGTATGGGTGAAAGTATGTTTTTTCCCCCTTACTGATAACATCAATTTGCATATTCTGTTACTGTTGCTGTTCTTAGATTTTCTGTAAATTCTACTTATTTCTCGAAATATACTGAAATAAATCTTTTTCTTATCATAAGAGAAAATGAAAACAAGTAATATAAAAAAAAATTTTTTAAGCCAATTCCTACTTTTTTCCCCCTACATTGTAGAAAGTCTTTTATAAGTAACTTTAATTCATTTTTAATAAGTTTATCTGGCGCCATCTATTGGTAGATACATGCAACTTAAAAAAAAAACTGAAATTAATTAATTAAATTTAATGAATGAATTAATATTTGAAAAATTGTATTAACATCCAGTGTCATTCAATGCAAGTTAAAAAAAATGTATTTGAACTTGAGTGGATGAATAAAATGTATTTTATTAACGATTGAAAATTTGAACAAGATATATATAGGAAAAGAGTGAGCTAATAGAAGGAATTGAAAAAATATAATAAATTATAATATGCTTGGAAGCATTAATCTGACTTTTTCGTTCGGTGCTATTGGTTTGATTTGTCGCTCTACGATCATTTTTTGCACATTTTAGTCTAATTAGACCGGGATTTACAGTTTAACATGGATCGGCACCATTGGAGAAACTCGGCAATAAATGCGAGTTCAATTAATAATGAATGTAAACTTATTTTGTGTATAAAATTATTTAATTTATTTCTATAATATAAATACAGAAATTACAAAGAAAAGATTAAATATATATCAATAAACTGTTACTAATTCGAAATAAATTCTATATTATAATGCAATTAAAAAAAGTTACATAATACAAAAATAACTGTTATAAACTTTTTTAAATATTTTGGTATTGGTACGATTATTTTCATTTTAAGCAGGAATCAGTCATTTTGTGCCTCACAGAAGTATAATAAGAGATTTACCGGGATAAATGAAATGCAAAAGTTTTTAGAATAAATGATGAGAATGTAGGAGATATGCAAATGTAGAATATACATTTATGATTATCTTTGCTTCAAATCAAACGCATATTGGGGAAAAACATTTTTTCATATTTACTGGGAATTGTAGCATTATGAGCCCTGAATAGTAAGTTTTATTTGTGTATACAAAGGAAAATCAGTATATTATAAAATTAAATATCAAAATATTATTTATATTTTATTTATGGAAAAAAATATTCGTTAAAATCCTATTATTTTATTAAGAAATTTATCTGAACTATTTATCTTTTAAATATAAATAATTTAGATAAATTCGATGCTACTTTAAACGATGTTTATTCAATGATTAATTCAATTTGATGCTTATTTAAATTTATGGAATTTTTATATTACCTGGATTTACAATTAAAAACGCTTAAAATTAACAGCTGTGTTTTATCAAGAACTATAAAGTTTCCTTTTGAAATAATATATTGAAAAATTAAGGAAAGACTCATTAAAAAAATGTCAAGAAATGTTTAAAATTTTTTATTACATATAATATATAATTTTACACATGTTTACAACTGAATAGATGCATACAGATTTTTCCAACATAAATTTTGTTTTTAAGATAAAACATAATTATAAACACATAATAAAAACATAATAATTCACATAATAAACAATAATATAAGTATTTATAAATATCATATACAATTTGTGAATTTAATTTTTGTTATTTTATAAAAAGTAAAATTCAAAACTTTTTTTAGTTGATACATAAAAGTTTGATTGAAAAAAAGCAATCTTTATTTATTTTATATCTCAGTTTGTTTTCATCTCTGAGTTGAATAAAAGAATCTAATTATATAAAATAATATTCGCTGGCATGAATTTTTTCAAATAAAATTTACGGCTTCATTTTGTATAATGTACTTTTAATTCACAAAATTTCAATTCCACATGTTTATTTTAATTCATGTAATATTGAATTGAATTTCGATAACAGAAAAGTATATCAAAATTTTTTGACAACCCAATAAAGTACACATAAAATTAGAAAAACAAGTTTGAATTAATTGGTTTTTTTTAGTAGTATTATTCGAACTTTCATGCTAGTTTCATCATTATTCCAAGATTCCTATTAATAATACAATCCCCCCCCCAAAAAAAAAAAAATGTTTAACTACAAAACATACAATAACCCGTGACAAAATGGCAACATGCCCAGCTTCCATGCAGGAGAACACAGGTTCAAATATTCGGGCGATGTGCATTGCAGCTACTGCTTTCAGAGACAAGGAAATTATAGTGACTAGTGTAGCGTTCGTAAACGCCTCGAATCGGCAATTTGGTTGATATGTAAATTATTTTCTAGATTTCCTCCCATATCAAATATTAATCTGAAGTACCACTGTAGGTGTTCTCTAGCAAAGGTAATCTTCCCCTTTGGTAAGCTGTTAGTGATGTACGTCAGTGGCACACGAAATGCATCATTTTAAAGAAAAAAGTAAGTTTTGATGTGAAGTTTTGGATTTATCTTTTTTTTGTCAGACATGGTAGGTTAATGCCAAGAAAAGAAATTAAATTAAAAAAATGAAAGGAAATTTTAAATATTTAAAATCTTTGATCTTTATAATCCAAATATTTTCCTGTACAGTAATTACACAAAACGAAAAGATCCAAAAGGCATATCATTTTAAAACGATCCTACTTTTTTTAGATCTATTAGGACGAATCTAAAACAATAATAATTAATAAATAAAAAAGCAATTAATATATAAAGGTACGTAATATGTAAAGTAATATAAATAATTAATTAATCTAATTAATATGTAAAGGTTTATTAAGTTAAATTAATAAAATGAAACTAACGAATCGAGATTTTACATTCAGGTAAATTATTTTCACCGCTACTTGCAACGTTTACTCCTCTTTTTCATGGTTATTCTGTTTACACTTTTACGCTTGTTATCGTAGTTTGCTTTTGATTCATCCACTTGCATCGTACTGCATTCCCCATTTTTAATAATTACCATTCTGGTATCGTCCAGAATCTGATAAAACTTGTCGCATTTTGGCTTTTTCCACTTATCTTGTACTATTCCATAAAATTTTAGGAACTCTTCATAATCTTCCTTAACTTTCACTACAGCTTCGCTTGATAACACACACTCTTGAATAAATAAACGGAGTAAATGCCATTGGTCATCAATTATAAACTTATGATACATACGAACTCCTATATTAGATCTGATTAATCTATCCTTATCAAAAGCAGATGCGTCTCTCAAAATTAATTTAATGTTTCCGACATCTTCAAATTTAAATAACGCAGATAACACTCCTGCGCTGTTCCATTGTTTCTTTATTATGCATTCTTTAAAAGAAGCAGGACTCTGTAACCAATAATTCCCGAATATTTCTTGGAATTTATATCCAGATTTGTCTCTGTTTTCAATTAACCTATTCAAGAGAGTATCATAATCATCTTTGGAAAGAAAATTCCACATATGTTCTGCAGTTTGAAGAAAGAGATCTTGCCAAGGCCAATCGCAAAAACAACTCAATATGTGATATGCATAATTTTCAAATATTTTTCTTTGTTGTTCTCTATTTAACTGAGTAAGCAAATAGACTAAAACGTCAGTAAAACCTCTTTTATGAAATTCTATTTGACAGTAATCCATAACAGAAACGAATCTCCGCTTATAAACTACATTCTGTGCTACCTTCACTAAACATTTTTCTCTTTCTTCGAACGTTAATCTTTGAAAAAAATATTTAGTTGCTATTATGTTGCCATTGAATGCAGCAAATTTAAATGCATACTGATTCAAAGTGAAGTCGTTCCCATCTGCTTTAATCAGGTTATTAAGTTTCCTTTCTTCACCTTTGATGATATAAGTCCATAGGACAATTAATGTTTGCTGCCCAACTTTATTAGCATCTTCTTCATTATAAAAGAGGTTTTTATCTTTTTTAGGCATAGATTCCCAAAGTGATTGAATATCCTCACGTAAGCAATAAACACATGCTAACTTATAGCGCTTAACAATATCTAGTTCGGGACCTCTTACAAGTAATTCCGCTGTTTTCTTATAGTCAATTGTGCCTAGAGAAGTCCAACAATGGTTGCGAGACAAAAAAAATTCAAAAAGTTTCTTATTTAGAAATGCATCGTGATAATATTTCCATTTCAATATTTCCCCACCAATGGGTGGAATTAAAATTAATATTTCCTCTTTCATCGATTCTGGTAATAATAATCTCGAGACTTTTTCCTTTACTTTGTTTTCTATTTTCGTGCGCCAGATATTCATAGAATAATCGTCGAGGGTTGATCGAAAAGAAAAGCCTGTGGTTAAGGGTCGGATATAGTCTTGATTCCATAAAAAGACAGCCGCTGTCCTCAGAGCTCTTTGCTCCAGGCATGGCATTAAACGAAACTCAATTTTATCCTCCATTAATATCTTACAAAAACGTAGCTATCTTTTCTAAAAAAAATGGGAAGATGCTTAGATTACGTCCACATCTGGTTTAGTATTTTTAATTTTTAATTGCTTTTATTAAATAATCTTCCCACTTTTTTCTATAAATATTATTTTCAACAATATTTCAGTGAAAATACTCCAATCTCTGAAAAATATTCTATTTATCGCATTAATTCTTAGTTACTTTTACATTTCTGCCTTTTTTTTTTTTTTTTTTTTTTTTTTTTTTTTTTTTTTTTTTTTTTGTCTTCTAAATCCCGATTTCCTTTATTAAACCAGTTCAGAGGATTGACACCTAAAATAAAAAAAGAGAAAATAAATAAAAAATTTTATATGCTCTATAAGAATGTATAAAACAATTTTTAAAATATAAATTATCAAATTCAGTGTATAGTTTTAAAAATGCTAGGAAATGTTATAAATATAGACTGAAATTTTGTAAAATGTTTCTTTTTCTATTTTATTCTTGTTTTTCAAAATAATTTAAAAAATGTAGTTTTCAGTCATTAAAAGAAACTATAAGGATGAAAGTCAGTTCTTTTTTTTATTGATAGCACTGATTTTACTTATTTTGAAAAAGATCGAAAAATATATCTATCGATTTTGATACCGAAAAAATCTATTGCATATGATAAGAGAACAGAAGAAAATGTACGAAGCATGTTTATTACGTAAGGATAATAACCTGAATATTAAAGTAATTGATTTTAGGAAACTTAATGTTTGATTATGTATAATAGTATTCTGAAATATTTTCAAATCTATATAGTTATTCTTTCATAATAAATATGTTTAAACTGAGCTTCTTAAAATGAATCGAAAAAAATTTCGCATACTGACATAATTAGAAGAACAAATATTCAAATCAATGTTTCGCTATTTAAATCAATATTGCTCATCATTTCTAGAATTTTGAAAATAATGTATCTTTTAAAATAAAATACGAGAATTGTAATGCAAGAAAAATAAAAATAGTAATCTACAATCTACAACTAATTTACAAATGTCAATCTGACGTTTGAACCTTTATTACTCTGACACTTGTTAAGCTTACAGAATAATTATATCATACGACAGAAAAATTACCTCAATTGTTAATTTCTTACGTTATGATTACTTTAAATATAAAAGAATTTCTAACTGCAAAAATTGTTACAGATTTGTTCAAGACTGCATGCGAATTTATAAAATAGATTTTTTTTTTTTTTTTTTTTATTCGGGCAAAAAAAGTAAGAATAATTATATGCCACTTTATAGAAAAACAGTTTTTTTGCAATATTTTATTTGACCTGTCCATTTAAAGAAAATAGTGTATGGTAGAATAATATATATGTAAATTAAAAATAATTTCTTTTTAATTTTGTTTCTGCGGCGTCAAAATAGGGGCAGGTTTAACACAATATATTATAACTTTGTGCAATACTAAAGACAAGTGTAAAAAACATTTATTTTAAAACAAAATAGATATTAAAAAAATATAAAAAGGAGTTCCACATGGGAATCAGAGTAATATTTCATTTTTGGTCGTATAATGTAATATAGTATACAATATAATATCATAAAATGATGCGATTAAATATAAGATATATATATTTAAAAATTTTCGTACATGTTTTAACTCTTTTTTTGTTACATCAGTGTTGCATAACATTTCGTCAATTGGAAATTTAATAATTATTTTTAACTAATTTTTTTAACTATTTAAGAATACAATGCCTCTTGGCAGTTTTCACATATTTTAATATAAAATCATAATTTTGCAAGAAACCAATGAGACGAATTCAGTGTTGAATTCATGAATGCTGTATTAGATTTCGTCAAAAGTAATATTTAATTACAACAACATTCTTAGGAATGCGAAATATTTTCACATTTTCAAAGATATCTGTCCTATTTTATGATTAAGACACAGTGTTGTATGATATCAATTAAACGAATTCAGTGTTGAATTCATCAGTACTGTATCCAATTTTGTCAAATGGAAATTTAAGTGCAAATACGTTCTTAGAAATACAAAACATTTTGGCATTTTAAATGCCATTTCACACTTAAAATTACGTCCTTTAATACTAATTTTGAATTCTAAATATTTCTACTTAACTGTTTATTTGTACTAAGCAATTAATATATCTATGTATTAAGCAAGAAATTAATATAATTAATGAGACTAAAATTAAATTAAAAAGAAAACCTATTTGAATATAATTTTTGAATTAAAAAAATTGTAAAAAACATAATTAACTTCCTTCAGAAAATCTAAATTTTTTAGATTCAGAATTATAACATACTAAAATAGATACCAAAATATTGACCACCACAAAAGTAACATTTGAAACATATTCTGAAAAACAGAATATGTATAAATAAAGCCACAATTCTATAACATTTATAAAAGTACACAATAAGTACTCACCGAATTTTACTTTCTTTAAGCAGAACTCAAAGGATATCCTCTTTGGTGAATAAAATGTCGAATGAAACAGTTGATATTTATCTTTTTAGACGTCAAAGTCTAAAAAAACAAATGCTATTCCCTTCAACACCAAGAGATAACGTGTTACGAAATGTCACATGACAAATTGCTATTCATTCTGATTGATATCCTTATCAGTCAGAATGAGTGCGTGTTGTCATTCTTGACAACACGCAAATTTCTTTTTTTTTATATTTGAGTGTTAGTTCCTCTTATATTTATTATTAAAATGAATGATGTATTACAAAATGTTTCACTTTAAATAGTTATATCCGATTACAAGGAACACTACTTTCTGTACGCTTTATATATCAAAGTTACCTATACATTTAATTGCGTGTTTTTCCCGTGGCACCAATTTTTGAATAAATTATATATTTTTATTTTCTTTCCATATGATTGTAAAGGTAGAGAATTTAAGGGTTTTAAAAAGGTTGTTTGGTTCTTTGCACTTGTACTAGTAGCATTGTACTAGAACAGTTTTTTTCTTTCTCATGCAGCTGGCAAACACTTAGACACTTGGTTTTGGATGCCTTAAGGCAAACGCTGCACAAACGTTACTCACTTTTCATTACCCAAAGGGCGCGTGTAACTTGAAGATAAGCCACGGACGGGGAGTAACAATGCCCCGCAACGCTCTATGATTCTATTAGACCGGGACCTACGGTTTAAAGTGGGTTCTGAACCACTACAAACATCCATGGCACCGCCGGGACTCGGACCCGAAACCTGTGGTACCGAGTTCCAGAGCCACTCGGCCATTCAGGCCCCCTTGCACTAGAACATTGCTTATAATATTCTCGAATTAGACAGCCGTTGTGTTTATCAGAAAATTTTCGGACTAGACAGCAGTTGTAATTAATAAAATATTCTCAGTTTTCACATACGCTGGAAAAAACGAATATTAAAGACTGGATTTATCAGCCAAGCAAATCTAGAAAGCAACTGTCATACTACCTAAACTTCATGATTCATTTGAGTTTATGGTTTTAAAACTGAAAGTCGAAATCGAAAATTAAAATAAACCTGAAATAAAGTAAGAGAATGCAAACATAAACTGTAACAGATATAAATATATATGAGATGAGATGATATGAAATATCAGAACTTAAAATTATTTCAAAAATAACTGATAATTAATATTTTGCATTAGTCGAAGGTTTAAAATATTCTGAAAGCATTTATTTTTCCGTTGGTAAAATGTCATATGTCTGAAGGAAACATTTTATTTCTTTCAACTGCAGTCGAACTCAATCTATGTTCATCGTCCACTTCTGAATTAAATTTAGAAACACAGAAGCCCGTTGCTTTCATGTGGCATTTTGAGATGACCGATTTAAGGGAGCAGAATTTCGAAATTGGATAAAAAAAGGAGAGACGTCTGTAATATCGAAATCCTTAACATTTTGGCACGTAGTTGGCTTCTTGGGAACTCTCGTTGAATATATATCAAGCAGTCATTTTAACCTTTAAGCTATTTATGTACAGATAAAGATTACATTTTCATGTTGAAAATTGAAAATGTACTTTATCTGTACATAAGGAGCATGTTTATTAAGTTAGGTTTTCAATATTAATGATTTCTTTAAACGTTGTAGAAGTTTCAGATTAAATGCTAATTAGATTTTTTTAAAACAGATATTATTATTTTTGACGGTAATACCTTGAATAGCCTAATAAAGAAAAGCAATATTGAAGTAAATTACGAAATGTTTTGTGTACATCGTGGAAGTGCTAAGTAATTTTGAAGTAATGACTGCAAAACAATACATTTGATAATTATTTGTCTATCTATATAATATTGCAATTTATAGAGTGGCTGAAGCTGCTAATTTATAAGGTCTAAATTTTCGACGGTGATACTGTTACTGGAAATCACTAGAATTAGCAAATGATTCTCCTGACCCGCGTCCTTTATGTTGATACATTGAACAAGACTTCGTTTTTATGGACGATAAAGCCAAGGTTCATCGTATTTGTGCTATTGAGGAGCTTCGCAATCATTAGAATCAATAAAGTTATCATTAGTATAGAGTGGTTTTGATGTTTCATTTATTTAAATACAATAAAATATTTGTTGGAGGCTTCGGGATGACGTCTTTCGGCAGTACTGTATTCACTGAAGAACACATGACGTTCCTTGAGGTATGGGGCCCTCTTAGCTCGACAACTGTTGGTTAATCTAGTGTTGAGCATGGCGAGAAGTATCATGCAACCATTGCAGTTAAAGGAAGTCCTATTATTTCTTACTAAGACATCCTCTCATGCAGACAGGCCCCGGTACCAACGCCACTCATTCAATTAAACCTGTTTTTAACTTGATAAATGTTTATGTTCTTTTTATTTTTGAGTTAGTGGGCTTTTTCATATGAACAAAATGCTGTTTCTATAGTTTCATGTCTTGCAAAATCCTAGTCACTTCGTAAGTCTTGTTTTTCGGTGGGGTCTGTGTTCCATTTAACTATGGCGTTATCAGCTAACCGACAAGCAACGAAAAGGAAAAATTATTTTTCGGTTTTTTTTTTTTTTTTTATTTTTGAGGGGGTAGGGTAACTTCTCCTCTTTGTGTGATGTACGGGAGAAAACTACGACCACCGACGTGGAGGGAAAATTAAATTCCAGTTGGACTCGTTTTTGGGGGAAGGCCTATCTTTGTGTGAAGTATGGGAGAAAATACAGAAAAACTCCCACCAGGCAATTTGACTATCGATGCAAGAAGATTTACACACATTAGCACGAACATCGTCGATTCTCCTGGTTTCTAAAGCCAGTGTCTACAGCACACATAGCCAGAGAATTTGAACTTGACCTCTCTTGCGCAAGTTACCTTTTGGCTGCGAGACGGGCTATAGGCTCTAAATATGTTTAATTCGTTTTGTTCAGATTTAGTGAATTTTAAAATCTAAATCTGATAAATGAATATATATATATATATGTGTGTGTACTGATTATAAGAAGGTGGTTATAAGTGACATTTGTAAAGTAATTATTGTGTCAAATTGTATCACTCTCAACAGAATTTCTTCCTTTTTTTTTTTATTTCTTGTATTTAATAAGATTTAATGCATTAATTTAATACCATCTTTCACATTACATATATTATGTTTCACATAAATTTTTATAACGTGATGCTTAAAAATTCGTTTAAGTTCAAATCCTCCATATAAAAATTATATCTCGTTAGAAGAAATTGTAGTTTGTTTTCCTACGATTTGATTAGTCACAACTCAGCCATTTTTGGGGAATGTTAATAAATTTTTAACAGATTATGTGTCATGCTATATCATTGTAAAAAAATTCCAAAAATATTATTAATAATTGCTTCTTGTCATGAGAATGTCAGTTTAAATTGTTATTGGATTAGTTTGGTAGATTTTTCTTCATTGGCGCAACAGCCCCATGGTGGGTCGTCTGCGCACTGACAGATTTCGAGACAGGAGATGTTTATTTTTATGGGGTAGGGTTGTCAACCGTACCCCGTAAAAATACAACCGTCTACAGTCATTTTGGACCCGTACCTACGGTTTAAAGTGGATGCTTGGTACATTTAAAGTACACGAACACCTTTTAAACGCGATTTTCGACCAACATATCGATTTTACATTTTTCAAAAGCCTGTCTTTTAAGCTTTCTAAATGACTTCACAGTTTGTTTCTATCTTTTTAGAACTAAAGTTCTGTTTAAACTTCTCTTGGCGACGAGTTTTTGAACCGGAAGTATATTTTCGTAACGGGATATGATAGTTTCAATGTATTTACCTTCCATATTGTCTGTAAAACTTATTCTAATATAAATAAAAAAAACATTAAATAATGTTTTATGATTTAAAAAAGTTAAAATTGTAGCCAACACTTGATCTAATAAAGAATCCAGCTGCAAGTTTTGTTTGTTTGCATTTGCTGTTGTGTGGAAATTTATGTAATAATTACCTTTTTAGTAAAAATCTTTTTTGAAGGAGAAAAGACAAAGTTCTTAAGGTTTTATTTTTAATAAAATATATTGAAATAAATGTTGCTCTTTTAAAGTTTGTCAACATATATAGTGAATTGTATTTTAATATATATAGTGATATATATAGTGAACTGTTATTTCAAGCACTGTGTGTTGTATTTGATTAAGTATTCTAGAATGAAATGTGAGCACAAGATAATAGAATATAAGCGAATTTTAAAAGAAAGATAATTTTTTGAGAAATGTAAAACTGAGTAAATAATGCAATTATTGATAGCATTAAAATTTTCGAAAATATATTATAATTGTTGCAAGTTGAAAATCAAGAACATTTTATTTTAAAAACTTTTGTTATTTGAATAATAAATTTCAGTGATTTGAATAATGTCGAAGAAAAATTCAAGTTGATAAATTATTTTTATTTTAGTTGTTAAATTAAGAATTTGTTGTACATTTTTAAAAAACACCTTGTGTCCACAAAGTTTAAGCATATAAAAATGCAGAAGTACTTAAGATATAAATTTGTAAAAGTATATGACCTACATAATGATATTCCCAACATAGGAATACTTACAAAGAGAATAACTATTCATTTGTTTATTATATTTGCTTTTTAATTATCAAATTTTACAACAATATCACATTTTTGCAACTTTATTCATATTTTAAAGAATAAATTATATAAAAATACTTAAAATTGCTATTTTTGTATGAAATTCAAAGGTTTTGAGTATATTTAATCAAAACACTTGTAAAAAGACTAAATATTTTAAATCCAAGACATTTAATATTAAAAAGCTTTTGCCAGTAGGAGGAAATTGTAGAAAAAACATGTCGAACAAATTTTAACTTCTTCACAAACAGAGCTCAGAAAATTTTAAGATCTTTATAGAAAAATAAAAATATTTTTTTAATAAAAAATATGAACTTGATAGTTCAATGACATTTTAATATATTTACAACATTCTTAAAAGTAATATTCCTAATTAAAAGTTGTTTTTAGCTTTTACTCAGAATGAATTTGTATTAATACAAATAATTTTGATCCAAATGCTACAAAACTTGGTATAAATGTTTTTCAAAACTGATTACAGGGAATAGACCTTGAAAATGATTCTAGGTATATAAACATTTTTTATTTTAAATATGGAACTACATGCAAATTTCGGTAGAATTGTGTATCGACAACATTTAAACCAATGCAAAATAATAAAAAAAATAAAGGTATAAATTTGCCAGCGGTCTATTCCCTGTAGAATGTTAGTGTAAACTAATACAAACTAAGAAATTAAAAAATATATTGATTTGATTTATCATGTTTTGTAACAGTATCAATTTTTGGCCCTTTTTACTCTTATTTTTAGCTTATAAAAATTTTTAAAAAATAATAATGAATATTTTTATGTGAAATCATATGTTTTTAGATGTATTCAATCTAAAAATGTGCACAAAGATAAAGTATTTCAATAATTTCAAAAATTCCTTCGAAGGTGTTCGTGTACCTTAATGAAAAGAATTATTATTCCATGAAGACAAATTTTGTTTTCAGGCTATAAACATTGTACTTTAGCTGTTAAACTATTTTATTGTGCTTAAAAGAAGGCAATAAAACGAACAATTTTTAAAAATGCAAATTTTGTAAATGCCAAATTAACGTACATTTTTCCAACTCAAAAATGTGCCTATAAAATTTCAAAAATATCAGAAACACAAAACTTTCATTAACATCTAGTTTATTACTGGTTTAAAATTGCTAAAGAATTTCAAAGTTCTAGGTGGGTTTGACTTTATTTCTAGATTCCCTAAAGTTTGAAAAATCACATTTCGGGAAAAACAATTCACGTGCCTATTATACAATAGAATCAAAACAAAGTTTTTATTTGAAAAGTGAATTTTCAACATCCCTTTTTTGAATTTTAATGTCTTTTTAGCAGTCTCGTAACTTTGCGTAATTTTTTGTATACTGCATTTTCATTTATAAATCTGTATTTTTTTTTAAATTTACCTAAAATGATGTTTCATCCATAATTAAAACCCATAGCTTTAAAAATATTAGAAAGACTTTGAATGAAATCATTAATATATATCTATACCTCTATTACACACATATATTAAATAATACAAACAATAAAAGATGTCACAAGTTGATGTTGAATTGTCATTTTAATAAGCCCTTATTGAAATTCTCTTCAGAATTTTTTTTTTTTGGCATAAATTATTTACCTTATTAAATCACTTTGAAATTTACCTTGATTGAGAGATTAAAAGCAGAGAAACAAATATTCACTAATAAATATCCCCCAAAAAAAAAAAAATGAAGTTTGATTTATGACAAGTTTTAAAAAGCCAAAAATCTGAGTAGCATTGTATCCTTTCCCAGCGCATCATATATTACATTGCAGGTTAAAATGTGTCATGTTCCTTTTTAGATATTGTTGAAGAAATGTCACTGATTGATGTCACTACCTATTGTACACACTGAATATTACCAAAACAATGTTTTTATTTGAATTGTGAATTCTTCAACTTCCTTTTTTTTTTGTATTTTATTATTTGTTAGCTGTCTCGTAATTTTGCTTAATTTTTGTGTGCTGAATTTTCATTTACAAATCTATATTTTTAATTTGTCGAAAAATAATTAAATTCCGCCATAAATGAATTCCCCTCGAAAAATAATTAATTCATAATTAATCATAATTAAAATCCATAACTTCAAAAAATTAGGAAAACTTTGAATAAAATCATTAATATATATATCTATTAGTCACATATAATAAATAATACTGTAATAAAAGGTGGTACAATTGATATTGAATTGTCATTTTCATAAACACCTATTGAAATTTTCTTCGGAATTTAGGTTTTTAGGGGGGTTTCCAAAATTATTTACCTTATTAAATTACTTGAAATTTATCTTTATTGGGAGCAAAAGCACAGAAACAAATATTCATTAGTAAATATAAAAAAAAAAATAATGCAGTTTGATTTATGACAAGTTTTAAAAATCCAAAAATCTAAGTAGCATTGTATCCTTTCCCAGCTCATCATATTTATATTGCAGGTTAAAATGTGTCATGTGTCTTATTAGATATTATTGAAGAAATGTCACTAATTGTCCACACAAAATAAAAATATTTATTTACAATTATCTAATCCAAATGACAGCTTGTTTCTTGACAACACAAATGGCAAAATTTCAAAATTTAATGACAAATTTCTCATATGCTGTTTTAGAAACTTTTGAAGAAATTCACTAATTGACCACACACGATAAAAACATTTATATACAATTAGCCAATCCAAAAGACAGTTTGTTTCCTGGCAACAAAAATGACAAATTTCCTATATGCAAAATTTAATGACAAATTTCCTGTATGCTTTTAGATACTGCTGTAGAAATGTCACTGATTGACCAAACACAATAAAAATATTTATATACAATTAGCTAATACAAATGACAGCTTCTTCCTTTTGACAACAAAAATGACAAATTCGTTATATGCAAAAGTTAATGAAAAATTTAAAAAATTAATGACATTTAAAAATTAATAACAAATTTCCTGTGAGCTTTTTAGATATTGCTGAAGAAATGTTACTGATTGACCAAACACAATTAGCTAACCCCCATGATAGTTTTGTTCATCACATAACATAATGCAGCACATAAAAAATGAAGCTTTTCATAATTTTTTTTAGATTTAATTATAAAACTTCAAAAAGTCTGTTACAATAACCGAGTCTAAAAGAACATTCAAACATGATTTCATATTCAGAATTATAAATAAGAACCTTATATATAATGAGAACATTAAATACTTTTTTATTTTACATTACAAACAGAAAAGCACTGTTATTTATAGAATTCCAGGATAAAAACAAAATTCTCATTGATCTCTATCCAACCAATCAGTGTGATATAATAGCATATAGTTTCTCTTTCAAAACTATGTTCCACGCATGTTTCATTCAAACAATAATAAAAAAAAATAAGCACAGAAAAAATCTTGCAACTCAAACAAAACCTGAAACTTTGACAGCTATTCACAGGCATGATTTTTTTGCAAATAAAAGTCACGGTTTCCTTTCGTGTCACTACATTTTAATTCCCAAAATTTAAATTCTACACGTTTATTTTTATTCATAAAACATCTATTTGAATTTCGATAACAGAAAAGTATATCAAACAGTTTTAACTATTCTGTGAAAGTCTCATAAAAATTGAAAAATAGTAAAAATATATAAATTATTAAACAAACTTAAATTGTTTCTTTCATTATCAGTTTACTCGAGAAATAATTCAACCATGTTTTCTATTATTCGCACTTTCTTACTAATTTCGTCGTTTTTAAAGTATTAATTATTCCTAGATGTATATTAATAACTAAATCGCCCACCCCACCAAAAAAAAAAAATTTTTAACAAGAAAAGTTAGCCTAACACGTGACAAAAGGGCAACATGCAGGACAATTTCAGGTTCGAATGTTCGGGCGATGTGCGTTGCAGTTACTGCTTTCAGAGACGACGAAACCACAGTGACTATTGTGCGTTGTTTGCAAACACCTCGAATCGACAATGGATTGACATGTAAATCATTTTCTAGATTTTCTCCCACATCAAATACAAATACGAGGTACAACTTAAAGTGTTCGATAGCGAACTTTGAATTTTATGTCAATACCTATAAATAATTTGCTTCTTAAAATATATACAAAATTTGGCAACTAAAACATGCACCAGTGCCGCTCATCTCGATTAAAACAAATACGTCACACATGGCAGGAAAATGAATTAAATTACAAAATTTAAACGAACTTTATAACTATTTAAAATTTTAGATCCTTATAATCGAAATTATTAGTGTATAATTTTAATTCCCAAAATTTCAATTTTACATGTTTATTTTTATTCATAAAATATCAATTTGAATTACGATAACGGAAAAGTATATCAAACTGTTTTAACTACACAGTGAAGCTCTTTTTAAAATTGAAAACAGTAAAAATAATGTAACGTATTAATTGAATTTAAATTGTTTTTTTTTTTTTTTCATTATTCGAACTTTATTGCTAATTTCATCATTTTTAAAATATTAATTAGTCCTAGAAGCCTATTAATAATTCAATCCCGCATCGAAAAAAAGGTATACCTACAAAAATTTACCTTATTTATTAAAATTTACCTCACACGTGACAAAATGGCAACATGCAGGACAACTCAGGTTCGAATATTCGGGCGATATGCATTGCAGTTACTGCTTTCAGAGACGATAAATCCATAGTGCGTTGTTTGCAAATAACTGGAATCGGCAATTTCGTTGACATGTAAATCATTTTCTAGATTTTTCACCATATAAAATACAAATACGAAGTACCACTTAAAGTGTTCGATAGCGAAGGTATGTTTCCCCATTAATAAACTGTTAGTGGTGTACGTCAGTGAAACATCGATTTAAAGAAAAAAATGCATCAGTTTAAAGTAAAAAGTAAACTTTGAATTTTCTATCAATACCTATAAATAATTTGCTTCTTAAAATATATGCAAAATTTGGCAACTAAAACATGCACCATTGCCACTCATCTCGATTAAAACATGGTAGGAAAATGAATTAAATTACAAAATTTAAACGAACTTCATAACTATTTAAAATTTCAGATCTTTAGAATCGAAATTATTTTATTGTACAGTATTACACGCAACAACAAAATCAAAAGGAATATCATTTTTAAAAAAGAGCCTACGTTTTGAAACCTATTAAGATTAATGCCTAAAATAACAATCATAAATAAATAACAAACAACAATTAATGTATAAAGGTACATAATATGTAAAGTAATATAATTAATTGACGTAATTAATATGTAAAGGTTTACTTATGCTAAATTAATAAAATTAAACTCACAAAGCGAGATTTTACATTCAGGTGATTCATTCTCACTGCTGCTTGCGACGTTTACTCTCTTTTTCATAGTTATTCGTTTTACCCTTTTGCGCTTGTTACTGTACTTTGCTTTTGATTCATCCACTTGCATCGTACTATTACCATTCCGGAATCGTCAAGAATTTGATAAAACCTGTCCCATTTTCCCTTTCTCCATTTAATTTTGCCCTATTCTGTAAATGGATTTCAGAACTCTTCGAATCCTTGCTTCAGTTTCACTACAGCTTCGCTTGATAACATGCACTCTTGAATAAATAACTGGAGCAAAGGCCATTGATCCCTAATTATAAACTTATGACACATACGGACTCCTGTACTAGAGCTGATTAATCTCTCTTTATCAAAAGCAGATGCGTCTCTCAAAACTAATTTGATGTTTTCGATATCTTCAAATTTAAATAAGTCAAATAAAAATCCTGAGCTACTGCATTGTCTATTTATCATGTAATCTTTAAAAGTACTAGGACTCTGTAACCAATATTTCCCGAATATTTTTGGTATTTATATCCACCTTTATCCCTGTTTTCAATTAGTCTATTCAAGAGAATACTATAATGATAATCTTTAGAAAGAAAATTCCACATATGTTCTGCAGTTTGAAGAAAGAGATCTTGCCAAGGCCAATTCTGAAAACAACTCAATATGTGATATGCATGATTTTGAAATATTTGTCTTTGTTGTTCTCCATTTAACTGATTAAGTAAATAGCATAGAACGTCGCTAAAACATCTTCTATGAAATGGGATATTACAGCCATACATATTGCTACCTATTCTCCCAATATATGCAACATGCTGCGCTATCCTCACTAAACATTCTTCCCCTTTCTTTGAACGTTAATCTTTGAAAAAATACTTCGTTGCTATTTTGTTACCAGTCACTGCAGCTAATTTAAATGCATACTGATTTAAAGTGAGGTTGTCCTCATCTGCTTCAATCAGGTTATTAATTTTCCTTCTTCTCCTTTGATGATATAAGTCCATAGGACACTTAATGTTCGCTGCCCAACTTTATTAGCATCTTCTTCATTATAAAAGAGGTTTTGATCTTTTTTCAGGCAGAGATTCCCAAAGAGATTGAATATCCTCACGTAAGCAATAAACACATGCTAACCTGTAGCGTTTAACAATATCTAGTTCCTGACTTTTTACAAGTAATTCCGCTGTTTTCTTATAGTCAATTGTTCCTAAAGATGTCCAACATAGTGTGCGACTCAAAAAAAATTCAAAAAATCTTTGTTTAGAAATTCATCGTGATAGTATTTCCATTTCAATATTTCCCCACCAATGGGGTGGAATTAAAATTAATATTTCCTCTTTCATCGATTCTGGTAATAATAATCTCGAGACTTTTTCCTTTACTTTGTCTTCTATATTTCCACATCTTCATAGAATCCTTGTCTTGGAACGATGAAAAAGAAAACCATCTGGTTAAGGGTAGGATATCGTCTTGATTCCATACAAAGACAGCCGCTGTCCTCAGAGCTCTTTGCTCTAGGCAGGGCATTAAATGGAAGTCAATTTTCTCCTCCATTAATATCTTACAAACGTAGGATCCTTTCTAAAAAATTGGCAAGATGGTTTGAATACGTCCCCTGTTTGGTTTAGTATTTTTATTTTTAACAGCTTCTTTTACTAAATAATTTCTCCACTTTTTCAATAAATATAATTTTCAGTGAAAGTACTTGCAATCTCTCAGAAATAGTCTATGATATAAATGAAAATCCTTATTGCTTTATGGTAATGTTAACTTTTACAGTTCAGCCACTTTGATTATCTTTTTAAATCTCGTTTTCCATTATTGAATCATTGACATCATTCACACCTAAATTGGAGAGAAAATATTTTGTTATATGCTTGCTAGAATGTATAAAACAGTTTTTAAAATAAAAATCATTAATATCGGTACATTGTTTTAAAAAAGCAATGAAATATTGTAAATATAGATTGAAATTTAGTAAAAATGTTTCTTTTTGTGTTCTGTTCTTTGATTTTTCAAAATTTTGTTTTCAATTATTAAAAGAAACTGTAAAGATGAAAGTCAGCTTTATTTTATTGATAGCACCTAACAAAGTATTCTGTTATGGCTGCCGACCGTAAGTTTTCTGTAAATTTTTTCTTTTTTCTCGAATGATATCGAAAAATCGATTGCATATTATAAGAGAAAAGAAAAAAGATATACTTAACATGTATATTAGTTAAGGATAATATCTTCAATCTTAAAAAAATTATTTTAGAAAACTTAATGTTTAATTAAGGGCAATTAAACATTGAGTTTTAAAGTTAAGTTTATTATTATGAAAATACTTTCAAATCTATATAGTTATTCTTCATAAAACATGCATAAACTGAACTTCTTAAAAATTAAAAGAAAAGTGTAAAAAAAAGTAATATAAATAATATTACATGCTATTTAATTATATATTATGCTATTCTCAACATTTATGCAGAATAAATCTGCAGTAGACTAAGAAGATTATGAGTACTGTATGCGAAATATGTACTGTATGGTTGTGGATATGTACTGTATGGTTGAATATGTACTGTATGGTTGATTTTTTAAATTTTCTGCATAAGTGAGGGAAGAATGTTTCCAGAGAAGAATTATCGATGGCAGTAGGAATAGATTACAAGAGCGTATCCAGCAATCCTTGTTTTAAAACTAACATTTATGTGATCTTATTTGTTTATTTTTTAAATATTTATATATATTTTAATGTTAAGCGAATTAACGTAAACGTGTATTCATTACTGTTCATTTAAGGTAATCCAAAACCTATTTTATTTTCACTATAATTTCCATGTTTTTTGTTTATTTTTTATTGTTTTTCCATGTTGTCCCCAAGCCTTCTCAAATTCCTTCGTACTAGAATTAGGTCTCAAATCTTTATCTCTAACTCTACTATCTCTCGAACTCTGCATTGTTAGGTTTCCAACCCCAAGGGGAGATTAGGAGGGGGGGCTGAAATGCGCCAGCTCACACAGCATTATTCTTCGTGACTTTTCTGCCAACAATGAAACCTATATCGTTCCACAACCACCGTATTCCCACCGTGCGACTTCTGGCTATTCCCTTAAACTCAAAAGCCCACTCCATGGACAAACTTTTGAGTCGACTGAAGAGATTTAACGTGAATCGGTGTGCGCTTTGAAGGCCATTCCTGCCGATGACTTTTAGCATGCATTGAGGATTGGAAAAAAGTGCCCTGTGTCCGGAGGGGGATTACTTTGAAGGCAATGAAATAAATTTGAAGAGTAAATAAAGAGTTTTTGAAAAGAAAAAAAATGATTTGTCTTACTTTTTGAGCACAGTATTAAATCTGTAACTCTCTGCCAGGAACGATACAGTTTAAAATATACGAAATAAAAGTTTGCGTCTATAAACGGGAATTGCAAGTAAACGTCAGAATTTTTTTTTCCAAGACTTATATGAATGAAAATAGTTGATAATTCCTTATAGTAGAGGCTCTCAAACTTTTTACTTCCACGCCTTCCAAATATTTAAAAATTCCGTAGAGCCTCCCAATCATTATTCTTCGTTAATTGTCACGATAATATTTTGTCCACTCTTAATAATGAATAACAGGAATTTTTGGCTCAGATTCGAGATACTCAGAATTTGACATAAACATATATACTGAAATGAACATTGGTGAACATGAAAATATATATACTAATATATGTAGCGAGACGTAATGAATGGTTTTTCATATGCCAGGCCTTTTGGCTCGTTGTCATTCGTCGCTATAAAGGCAGAGAAATAGGAGATTCAGTATTACCCATGGTTTTCCACAGAAAAACTGCTACATTGTAATCGCAATTTGAGAAGATCTCCAATGGTGAAATTTATTGTTCTGTACACTTCTATTTTTCTGTTATTGCCGTATTCCTCATGAAAGGAGGAAAGATGGTGGCAGCTTTTTTTTTTTTTTTTTTTAGAGCACCCGTAGGTAGGGAAGTGTGACTTCTACCCGTGCCGCTGAAGAAGGAGGGAAGTTCTACTTTTAGGGAAATTATGCATTTGTGTATCGTATGGGTGAAAACCCGGAAAACTCCAACCAAATAGTCAAACTAACGAGACAATATGCTGAACATCACAAAACCCATCGAGGCTCCTCGTTTTTGAAATAGTGCTTACAACAAAATCACCAGTGGATTGAACCTCCACCCTAATGCTCACCAGCGGCGCACGTTGCGATTGAGCCATGAGTCAGGCTCTATATTTTTCTTTGGTGTAAATTGGAAATGATTATTAAGAATTATGAAACTTTTCTTGATTTCACATTAATCGAATATTTTTCAAAAAAAAAAAAAAAAAAAAAAAATCGTTATTATGTCGGAAAGTCCTTCCTAATTAAAACGTTGTTTTTTAATTTATAATTCGTAGTCTTAATTCGAAGGCAAACAGGTTACCATATTTCCTTAAATAACAACATCAAAGTGATAAAAGGCACACGTCATTTCGCTACACTTAAGATAAGTTTCATTTTCTTTCATATCTTTGTAAAAATAATTGCGTAATCATAATCATTACATATATTATTTTCACAAATCAATCATGGTATTATAGTGCATTAAACGAAATCTATAATTATATTATTTATGTAATTTCTTAAAAACTGTTCTTAACAATTATGTGAAGAAATTTGTTAATTTTTTCTAATAAAACAATTTTAGTTATATCACTGTCATGAAACATTTATTGAACTATTTTTTTTTTTTTTCATTTTATTTACACCGATTTTCAAATACTTCCATAATTATTTTTTAAATTTACGTATAAATAATTACTATTACATTTTCCGCACTTTATTCATGATATTTAAGACATTATATGTTTAAAAACTGACATTTTTATTTGTCTTTTGTCCATTTTTTTTCTCAGAAAATCTCTCAAGTTTTTTTTTTTTTTTTTTCAACATATGAAATTTTTAAACGGTTAAATAATTTATCAATTTTCAAGATTTAGTAAATATGTTTGATTATCATTTTGATTTATTAAAACTTAATGAAATATTTTTTATTAGAAATAAACTTTTAACAATTTTAAAAACTGTTGTCTTAATGCTATTAGTTTTAAATGTTATTATATAAATGTTATGTAAGGTAACAATTCCCAAAATTTTTTTTATACATCTAATTAATATCATTAAAAGTTTTATTAATTATATGTATTTATGCATATTTAATTGAAATTACCTGCCTATTACATTATAGATAGGATAGCAGATACATTCATTTTAATGACGCTACTAAGTTGAATAGATACGATGAGTGATCGTCGAATCAATCATCTGCTCGATTTCAAAAAATGAAGTAATAAAGTCTGAATATAAACACATGAATAAAAAGTTTATTGTAAAAGCATGGCATGTAGGGGGGGGGGAGAATAATCATTGCAAGTTATATTTAACTCTTTCTGAAATTAAATAAAAAAGAAAGAAAATTATTGCTAATACTTTGAGGACGAAATATTGTAAAAAAAGATTAACTATTTCCAAACATTGTAATTTTACATGCAATAGTTTAATTTGAAATCAGTTCAAAAATAGCTAATTCATACCAGTTATGTAAAATGTAGCAATTATTTTCATTTTACGCCCTTTTCAAGAAGGAGGTACTCAGTACAATTATTTATTTATAACTGGATCACTATCTAGAACTATTTAATTTATTAATGCAGTTTTCACTTTCTAAATTTAAATAATTTGTTTTTAAATTTTAAATATAATTTCAGCTAATATACTTTGAAGGGTTTATTTATTCCAGAACAAATTTATTTTTGATGTTTATGTAAATAAACTTTTTGTAAAGAAGTAAAATTAATAATAGAAAATGAAACTTAATCGGTTAAAAAAGCTAAAAAATGTTGCATTAGTTTAAAATCTCAGCAATGGCTACAGAATTTGAAATTTATTAATCAAAGCTATATTGAAGAACATTAATGAACTGTAGTATTGGCGGAATTATATAAGATCGTTGATACTGCAAGATACAGAACAAGAAAAAATTGATATGTGTTGTATATTGTAAAAATTGATATTGACAAGTGTTTCTATTTATGATTCTGAAATTGAAACGGACGTGCGTTTCGGGAAAAAGAGAAAATTTTATTTTAATATTTTCTTCGTCCTTTTTCATTAAAAAAAGTTATTTGAATAAATAAAACTTAGTAAATTTCAATTCCTTCTATTAGCTCACACTGTCCCTATATATATATTTTGTTCAAATTTTCAATTGTTAATAAAATATTTTTTATTCATCCACTCAAGTTCAAATAAATTTTTTTTTGAACTTGTTTTGAATGACACTTGATGTTAAAACAGTTTTTTCAAATATTAATTCAGTAATTAAATTTAATTAACTAATTTTAGTTTTTTTTTTTTAGATTTAAGTTGAATATATCTACCAATAGATGGCGCCAGATAAACTTAAAAAAAAATGAATGAAAATTATTTATAAAAGACTTTCTGCAATTTAGTAGGAAAAAAATAGGAATTGACTTTAATTTTTTTTTTTTTTTTTAATTTACTTGTTTTTCTTAAAAATCTTATTTTTTAAGAAGAAATCTTATTTTCTTTTTCTTGTTTTACATTTGAACCCGTCACATGAAGTTCTAAGAAATCTACTGATTTGCTTCTGCAGGTCATTGTTTAATAAAAACTTTTTTTTTAAAATAATCAAAAAATAAACCCAGTTTCACTTTCTTTGAAGTGAATATAAAATATTTAATATCATTCAATAATCTGTATTTAAAGAGAAGCAGAAAACCTATTATTTTGCCTATTTTTCGAAAATTTTAGTAGTTTATAGTAACATTAACATTTTATAAATGCTCTTTAACATTAAATAAATTACATAAGTTCTACCATAAAATTATTTCTTAAACCTTATATCACTTATCTACACAGGCATCTTACACCAACAAGAATTATAATATTATCATGGTTAATTAAATTTTTAAACACAATGGATTAATTTAAAATAATAATAAATTCAGAATTTCTGTTCAATAATCATTATGTAACTTACTATGTGGATTCAAAATTGATCTTTTTGATTTAAAATGAAAAATTTTAACGTTTTCAGCCTGGAAACCAATGTTTTTTACTTTATTTAAGGATATCATGGAATCATTACAAAAATAAACAAATGATTTAATATACACTGAAGTGACAAAAGTCATGGGATACCTCTTAATATCGTGTCGGCCCTCCTTTCGCCCGACGAAGTGCAGCAACTCGACGTAGCATGGACTAAACAAGTCGTTGGAAGTCTTCTGCAGGAATATTGAGCCATGCTGTCTCGATAGACGTCCATAATTGTGAAAGCGTTGATGGTGCAGGATTTTGGGCACGAACAGACCTCTCGATGATGTCCCATAAATGCTCGATGGGATTAATGTCGGGCGATCTAGGTGGTCAGATCATTCGTTGGAATTGTCCAGAATGTTCTTCAAACCAATCGCGAACAGTTGTGGCCCGGTGACAGGGCGCATTGTCATCCTTAAAAATCCCATCGTTGTTTGGGTACATGAAGTCCATGAATGGCTGCAAGTGATCTCCAAGTAGCTGAACATAAGCATTTCCAGTCAATGTTCGGTCCAGTCGCACCAGAGGACCAAGTCCATGCCATGAAAAACAGCCCACACCATTACGGAGCCACCACCAACTTGAACAGTGCCTTGCTGACAGTTTGGGTCCATGGCTTCGTGGGGTCTGCGCCACACTCGAACCCTACCATCAGCTGTTACCAACTGAAATCGTGACTCATCGGACCAGGCCACGGTTTTCCATTCATCTAGGGACCAACCGATATGCTCACGTGCCCACGAGAGTCGCTGCAAGCGATGTCGTTCTGTCAGTAAAGGCACTCGAGTCGGTCTTCTGCTGGAATAGCCCAAGAAAGCCAAATTTCTCCGCACAGTTCTAACAGACAAGTCCCTTGTACGTCCCACATTGATTTCTGCGGTTATTTGACGCAGTGTTGCTTGTTTGTTAGAATTTACGACTCTTGCAGACGTCGCCGGTCTCGGTCGTTAGTGCAGGCGGTCGACCACTGCGCTGTCCATGGTGGGATGTTATGCCTGAAATTTCATACTCTCGGCACACTCTTGACACAGTGGATCTGGGAATGTTGAATTCCCTAACGATTTCCGAAATGGCATGACCCATGCGTCTAGCTCCAACTAACATTCCGCGTTCAAAGTCTGTTAATTCCCGTCGTGCGGTCATCATCGCGTCAAAACCTCTTCATATGAATAACTTGAACAGAAATGAAAGCTCTGCGAAAGCACTGCGCATTTATACCTGTTCTACGCGATGCTACTGCCATCTGAAAATTTGCACATTGCTATCCCATGACTTTTGTCACTTCAGTGTATATATATATATATATATACATAAATATAGTCGTTTGGGAAGTCTATATACAGTTATCCATAAAATTTAGAATTTAATGTTAGAACAAAAACCCATCAAAACAATATTAAAAAAAAAAAAATACCGCATGCATAAAAATATATGTATATGGTATACATGTATATATACGTATACCGTATATACATGTGTACCGCATGCATACAAATATAAGTAAACCATACTTATTTAAAATTATCTTAATTTAATAATAATAATAATGAATCACTTAGTACTTTAATTTAATATTAAAATTAATTAATTGTAAAGTGTTATTTAACTTACAAGAACGCATCCAGCAATCCTTGTTTGAAAAACTTTATCTATCTTAACATTTATATGATCTAATTTATTTATTTTAATATTTATATATTTTGGCCTTCAAAGCGCGCGCCGATTCACGTTGAATCTCTTCGATCGACTCAAAACGGAGTGGTCTTTTGCGTTTAGGAATAACCAGAAGTCGCACGGCGTGAATATGGTGGTTGTGGAACGATATGGGTTTCATTTTTGGCGAAAAAGTCACGAAGAATCAATGCAGTGTGAGCTGGCGCATTCGGTGTTTTCATGAGGAAGTTTTTAATTTAAAGCTCAAGTCTTTCAAAAATTGTCACCATACGATCTAAGGACAGAATTTAAACTGAAGAGCCTGTTTTCTCATTCAGCAGTTTTCTAATTTCAGTGATAATTTCTGATGGTGGTAAACTATTGATGTCCTCATTTTCCATAGTACTAAATTCTTGCTCGTGATTTGCACTTCTCAGATTATTCATAATTAAACTCAAAAAGGGCAAAAATAAATAAATAAATAATAATAATAATAAAAATTTTTTAAAAACCGTGAAGACGAACGGTTCTTGCAAAATAATTCAATGACACTGCTCCATTATGCAATATTGTTAGGGGGGGCGTCATTGCGAATCTGAGGGCATTTATCATGAAATCTTGAATATGTAATCCATTATCGAATTAAGATCAAGATCTTTATGGATTTTTTTTCCATCTAACAAACCACGGATCATTCACTATACTGGTTGCCTGTCGGGGGGGGCAAACAGGAAGGGAGTCATATGAAAAGAAGTCCTGCAAAGGGAGGAAGAAATGTCCTCATTGTCAAAAGGGAGGAGGAGGATCATTGTCAAAAGGGTGTCCTCATTGTCAAAAAGGAGTGACAGGGGTTGAAGGCCATGTGAATGCTTCATAAAAGGGAGGGAGGGGGCGAGAGAGAAAGGAAAGACCCCAAAAGACCCCCTCATCCTCTGATTGCCAATGTCAAACGAAAAATAGAATGGGAGAGTTAACTGAAAGATGAGGGGTGGAAAGTTACACAAATGGCTGACTATGTAAGAAGAGCGGACAATATTCAGAGGTGGGAAAGTTTGAGCAAAAATTCAATAAGCAAAGAATTTAAAAAAGAAAAACAAAGGTGAGAAATAAAATCTAAAGCCGCAGAAGAAGAATTAAAATATTTCAAGAGAAAATCAAAAATTAAGAAAGATTTACTGAGAAGAAATGGACCAACAAAACAAAAGAATCTTGTTGCAGGAAATTTGTAAGAAATAATTAAATCTAAATAAAAACTTAAAATAAATATTACGGAAACTGGACAAAAATAATAAAAATAAAAGAGGAGGTAGTTAAAAACAATTGAACAGGAAGAAAAATAGAAAATTCAAAAAAAATAAAAAAGTACAAACAATAAAGAACACAAAAACAATAAAATATAAACCAAGAATCCAAAAAGCCCACTCAAAATTGTAAGAAAAAATATAAATTGTGGTAAAAATGTTCAAAATTAAATAAAACGATTTTACAAAGGATTAAATTCAGACACAATACAATGCATAATAAAATGTATCACTAATCAAAATAAACTATATCTTGTGAGGGGAGACTTACCCTGGTCGCCTTTAACTCACAAAAAATTTCAACATCCAGAAATACACTGAAATAAAAAACCCGTCTGCTCAGCTCGGAAGACTGGTAGACCAGGCGGCGTTGAATTTGCTATAGAAGTGGGGAATAGTGACGACACAATGGACATTCTTTGGGGTTGGGATTTGGGTTTACCACCGCCAAGTATCCTTTTTTTGCGCCAAATTGGCGAATTAAACCCCAAAAATTATTAAATTCTTAAAAAATAAATTACCCTGAACATTCATTTGAAGGATATTGAATAAAATTCAGAGAAGACTAAAAGTGAGATAAATAAATTCTTAATGTATATCAGCATTTTAATTCATATAAGCAATTACAAAAACCGAATATAAACTATGGCATTCTAGTGATTATTATTTATGTTTTTGAATAAGAAATAATGAATTTTTCACATATCTACAAAAGGTATTTCAAGAATTATTGGTTATAAAACTTTTTACGATTATTACTGTGCAATTTAAACAAATATGTAATCATTTGACTTCATTTTACAATTGCCTAAACCAATTAGTAAATTAATTTATGAACATTGTAGATTCCTCATTTTAAGTAGCCTGGTCACTCAGAGAGTGATGATAAAAATCCCACACAAGATTCCCATCTTATATTATCAAAGTTGATATAACATCAATCTGATTTTATATGAACTGATGTCAGTCTGACGTTTGAACCTTTATTACTCTAATACTTGTTAAACTTACAGAATTATTATATCATACGACAGGAAGAAATTATCTTGTTTATTAATTTTTTTATTTTAAATATAAAAGAAGTTTTACCTAAAAATTATTACAGATTTGTTCGAGATTTCATGAGAATTTATAAAATATTCTTTTTATGGCGCATTTGTTCGGTCAAAAAAGCAACATGAAATCATAAAAGGAGAAATTAAAACTAAACGAAATAATGCACTTGCACGACTGCCAACAGCAACGTGAATCTTTGAGAACAGCTGTCTCAGTATCTGTAAGTATCACGACTTGTATCTGGTGTAACTCTTCATTTACCAACTGTTTCGAATATCTTGCGTAGATTTTTAAGACGAGTTTAGAATCGAATAAGGAACTTGAATAGGCATTTAATCAAGCTTCCGATTGGCAGTTATTATACGAAGGTATTCGGTGGAAGCCCGACTTTACCGGGTGAAATTCACGTATCTCCGTAAGACATTACACAGGAAAATTCAACAAATACAGTCAGGCACTTTCAGTGTCACGGCTGTACAGGAATAGCGATTTATCGAGATTCAATATAGTTTTAGCGATTATACTTTTTTTCTAATGCAGGTGGCAATACAGAGACAGTTAATCTTTATGCCATAAGCAAGGGCTGCACCGCTGTTACTCATTTAACGCTACCCAGTGGTCACGTGCTATAGATATGCTACGGACGCGAGTAACACTATTCCCACAACGCTCGTATTAAACCGGGACCTACCGTTTAAAAAGAGGATTCCGAACCACTACAAACATCTATGGGACCCCCAGTACTCGAACCCTGTGGTACCAAGTACAAGAGCTCTAGCCCCTCGGCCATCAGGCCCTGTTTTAACGAATATAAATAACTCTAGATTAAAATATAAATGATTAAAAGGTGTACTTCTTTAATGTGTTTGCGCGCATTCTAAATCAGTGTAAAAGATATAAGCATGCGACAAATATTTCGTCTTACTAGCAACTACAAAATTAAATTCATACAATGAATATTAATTTAAAATGGGTATTTATTGTTGAAAATCACAGCATCAAAGACAAATGAACTCTCTACAATGATAGTCAAAACAAGCTACTCGATACACATAAGCGTTTCTGCTTAAAAAAACATCAGATACCGCGTTCCTTGCATGCTTCGGATCTTTTTTAAATGATTAAAGGTGTACTTCTTTAATGTGTTTGCGCGCATTCTAAATCAGTGTAAAAGATATAAGCATGCGACAAATATTTCGTCTTACTAGCAACTACAAAAATTAAATTCATACAATGAATATTAATTTAAATGGGTATTTATTGTTGAAAATGCACAGCATCAAAGACAAATGAACTCTACAATGCTGTCAAACAAGCTACTCGATACACATAAGCGTTTCTGCTTAAAAACATCAGATACCGCGTTCCTTGCATGCTTCGGATCTTTTAAATGATTAAAAGGTGTACTTCTTTAATGTGTTTGCGCATTCTAAATCAGTGTAAAAGATATAAGCATGCGACAAATATTTCGTCTTACTAGCAACTACTAAAAATTAAATTCATACAATGAATATTAATTTAAATGGGTATTTATTGTTGAAAATCACAGCATCAAAGACAAATGAACTCTCTACAATGATAGTCAAACAAGCTACTCGATACACATAAGCGTTTCTGCTAAAAAAAACATCAGATACCGCGTTCCTTGCATGCTTCGGATCTTTTTTAAATGATTAAAAGGTGTACTTCTTTAATGTGTTTGCGCGCATTCTAAATCAGTGTAAAAGATATAAGCATGCGACAAATATTTCGTCTTACTAAACTACAAAATTAAATTCATACAATGAATATTAATTTAAATGGGTATTTATTGTTGAAAATCACAGCATCAAAGACAAATGAACTCTCTACAATGATAGTCAAAACAAGCTACTCGATACACATAAGCGTTTCTGCTTAAAAAACATCAGATACCGCGTTCCTTGCATGCTTCGGATCTTTTTTAAATGATTAAAAGGTGTACTTCTTTAATGTGTTTGCGCGCATTCTAAATCAGTGTAAAAGATATAAGCATGCGACAAATATTTCGTCTTACTAGCAACTACAAAATTAAATTCATACAATGAATATTAATTTAAATGGGTATTTATTGTTGAAAATCACAGCATCAAAGACAAATGAACTCTACAATGATAGTCAAAACAAGCTACTCGATACACATAAGCGTTTCTGCTTAAAAACATCAGATACCGCGTTCCTTGCATGCTTCGGATCTTTTTTAAATGATTAAAAGGTGTACTTTAATGTGTTTGCGCGCATTCTAAATCAGTGTAAAAGATATAAGCATGCGACAAATATTTCGTCTTACTAGCAACTACAAAATTAAATTCATACAATGAATATTAATTTAAATGGGTATTTATTGTTGAAAATCACAGCATCAAAGACAAATGAACTCTACAATGATAGTCAAAACAAGCTACTCGATACACATAAGCGTTTCTGCTTAAAAAACATCAGATACCGCGTTCCTTGCATGCTTCGGATCTTTTTTTAAAGAAATCGTTACGAATTGTACACTAATTTAGGAGTTCTGCAGATTTACGTGTTCTACGCAGTACTGAAATGAATACTGAAAGGTTACGAAGAACACTGGTCGAAACGCTGATTTGCTACTTGGCGATCAAGGTCAAGAAAATCCTCAATCCATACAAAAAAAAAAAAAAAGCAAAAGTGTACGGCTCGATCGGTGCTGAAATTTAGAAAGTGCCGAACCATCGAATGCCGGATTAAAAATTGCCTGCTGTAATAGTTAATTATATGCAATCCTCATATTATAAATTTTAGGGGTTTAGGTTACAAGAATATTAACTATCATTTAAAAACAATATTTTTCTATCTTTCAACATCTCATGGATGACAAATTGTTTCAACATTAATAAATAGTATTTTTAAGATAGTCAATTTCTCTTGTATCAAACAAAAGAGAAATGTAATTAGAAGTATATTATTTTTGAAACCATATATTGTAATTAATAATAATATATATATATATATATATAGTATATTGTAATAAATAATATAATATATATATATATATATATATATATAGTTCAATCCCATAATATTGAAACCCATATATTGTTAAAATTCATTAAACGTCGTAAAGCAAAACTTTCTGTACTTCACAACAAAAGATGTTTATTAATTTTGATTAGCAATCATTTTCGCTTACAGTGAATTACAAACATCAGTTGAAAGTGTTAGGGCCTGAATGGCCGAGTGTCTAGCGCTCGGTGGCACAGGTTCGGGTTTGAGCCCCAGTGATGCCATGGATGTTTGCAGTGGTTCGGAATCCACTTTAAGCCGTAGGTGCCGGTCTCTTATGAGCGTCACGGAGCTAAAAGTCAGACTTCTACCTACGGGTGCTCCATCAGAACAGAAGCTGCACCCCTCTTCCCACCTTCCATGAGGGGATACGACAACAACAGTTGAAAGTGTTTTCTTCCTTTGTGAAGAACTTTGAGAATACTCGCCTATTCTTACGAATAAAATTGCATATTCATGATTTCATTAACTGGCTAAAGACGTGGATTTTTGAAAAAAATTTCACTCAAATGAAACATAGTGAATTCTTTACACACGTAACTGATGATATGAGTAACTTAAATTAGAAATTTTGTTTGTAAAAATTTTTTCCACGTATTAATAATAACTATTAACATATATAATTCTGTTTAACTAACTTATAACACAATAACTTACAGCGTATAATTCTTCATATAATTAACAGAATAACTTATAAATTCATTGTACGAATTCTAAAAGAAAGTAAATGTGTTTAATAATTATATGCCGCTTTAGAGAAAAACAGTTTTTTTAGCTACATTTTTATTTGACAAGTCCATTTAAAGAAAATTGCGTATGGCAGTATATGTAAATTAAAAATAATTTCATTTTAATTTTTTTTTTTCTGCGGAGTCAAAGAAGGGGCAGGTTTAACAGAAGATATTATAATTTTGTGCAATACTAAAGACAAGTGCAAAAAAAAAAAACAAAATAGATATTTAAAAAATATATAAAAAACATTTCCTCATGGGAATCAGAGTAATATTTTATTTTATTTTCGTACATTTTTAACTCATTTTTTTGTTTCATCAGTGTTGCATAACATTTCGCCAATTCGAAATTTTGTTGTTTCTTATCCCACTTGGTAGATATCTAATCTAGACCATGCCCACGAACCCGTATGGACTCATGGTTGAAGGGAAAGGAAGCAGCTTTTGTTGTGATGGAGCACCCGTAGGTAGAAGCTCCATGGCTCTCTACAGTCATAGGAGACCGGGACCTACGGCTTAAAGTGGATTCCGAACCACTACAAACATCCAGGGCACCGCCGGGACTCGAACCCTGTGATACCGAGTGTCATAGTGCTAGCCACACGACCATTCAGGCCCTTGGAAATTTAATTGTAACTATTTAAGAACAGAATACTTTTTTTGGCCTTTTCACATATTTTAATATTAAAGCATACTATTGCACAAAAATCAATGAGACCAATTCAATGTTGATCGTGATGTGAACTTCATGTTGAACTGCATTCTTAGGAATGCGAAAAACGTTCAAATTTTTAATGGTATATCACATAATTTAATATTAAGACAATATTGTATGAAATCCTTTAAACGAATTCAGCGCTGAATTCATGAGTGCTATAAGAAATTTCGTCAAATGGAAATTTAAGTGCAATTGCATTCTTAGGAATACAAAACATTTTGATATTTTAAGTGTCATTTCCCACTTTTTAAAATTACGTAATTTAACACTAATTTTGAAAGTTGTGTTCTCTAAAGATTTCCACTTAACCGTTTATTTGTACTAAGCAATTGAAATATCTTTGTATTAAGCGATAAATATGCAAGAAATTAGTGTAATTAATGACTAAAATTATATTAAAAAAGAAAATATCATTTAAATATAATTTTTTGAGTTAAAGGAAAATTGTATAAAAATAATTAACTTCTTCGAGAAAATCTAAATTTTTTAAATTCAAAATTATATACACACACGTACTAAAACAGATACCAAAATATTGAACACCCACAAAAAAGTAACTTTTGAAACATATTATAAATTAATATGTATATATATTAATATGTATATATAAAGCCACAATTCCATAATTTATTACATTTATAAAAATATGCAGTAAACACTCCCCGAATTTTACTTTATTTGAAAAGAATTTAAAAGGATCGCCTTAATTCTTTTTCGATTAATGATTCGCGAACAAAATGTCGAAGGAAACATTTGATAGTAAAGCACAATGTCTGAGATAAATGATATACCGTTCAACACTAAAATACTGACTCAATAGTTTCATGTCTTGTGAAATCACTACAAAATCCTAGTCATGTGTAGGTCTTGTATATCGGTGGACTCTGTGTTCACTTATTTATGCCATTATCAGCCCACAGACAAGCAACGAGAAGAGAAAGTTAAATTCTAGGTGGATTATTTTTTTGGGGGTGGGGCTAATTGCCCATTATTGTGGGAAGTATGGGAGAAAACACAGAAACCCCCTTCCCCATGCAACTTGAATATCCATGTAAGAATATTTACACACATTGTCACGATCACCATCGAGTCTCCTGGTTTCTAAAGCCAGTGTCTACAGCAGATATAGCCAGCGAATTCCAACTTGACCTCTCTACGCAAGTTACCTTTAGGCTGCGAGACGGGATCTAGGCTCGAAATATATTTAATTCACTTTGTTCCGGTTTGGTGAATTTTAAAAACTGAATCTGGTAAGCTACATGTATATATATATATACATATATATGATATATGTGTGTGTGTGTGTGTGTGTGTATGTGTGTGTGTGTGTGTGTGTGTGTGTGTGTGTGTGTGTGTGTGTGTGTGTGTGTGATTATAAGAGAAGGTTGTTATAAATGAAATTTGTAAAGTAATTACTGTGTCAAATTTTATCACTGTGAACAGAAATTCTTAATTTCATTTCTTATTTCTTGTATTTAATAAGATTCAATACATTAATTTAATACCATCTTTTCACATTACATATATTATTTTCACATAAATCTTTCATAATGTATGCCTTGAAAATCGTTAAAATCATAAACGAATGAATTGAAAATTCGCTAAAATCATATTCGAATGTTTTAAAATTCTTTAAATCATCCATATGAAAATTATATTTCGATAGAAGCAATGGTAGGTTTTTTTTTTTTTTTTTTTTTTTTTTTTTTTTTTTTTTTTGCTATGATTTGACTAGTCATAACTCAATCATGAAAAAATTTGTGGAATGTTAATAAAATTTAAACAGAATATGATGCGCCATGCATACATTCCTTTGCGTACAATGATGTGTAATTCTACATCATTGTACGCAAAGGAGTATTATTCTGAAATATCATTTACAACAGAATAATAATTAATCCTTGTCACGAGAATATTAGTTTAAATTGATATTGGATTAGTTTAGTGCATTGTTCTTCTATTTCTTTATTGGTACAACCACAACAAAGTGGGCTAAGGCTCTCTGCTCACTGGCAGATTTCGAGACAGGAGATGTTTATTTTTACGCGTAGGGTTGTCAACCGTACACCCAAATCTCTACAGTCATATTAGGCCGGTACCTACGGTTTAAAGTGGATTCTTGGTACATTTAGTGAAAAAAATTATTATTTCAAAAGATAAATTTTGTTTTCATGCTATAAACATCTCACTTTAGCTGTTAAACTACTTTTAATGTGTATATAAAGAATGCAATAAAAGGAACAATTTTTAAAACTGCAAAATTAACATATATTTTTTCACTAAAAATGTACCTGTAAAATTTTAAGAATATCAGAAAGAAACACGAAAATTACATTAACATTTAGTTTATTACTGGTTTAAAGTTGCTAAAAAATTTCGCAATGCTAGGTTGGATGGATTTTATTTCAAGCTTACTTGAAGTTTGAAAAATCAATTTTAGTGAAAAACACAAAAACAATTTAATTACCTATTATACACACTAAATATTACCAAAACAATGTTTTTATTTGAATTGTGAATTCTTCAACCTCCCCTTTTTTTTTTGTATTTTATTATTTGTTAGCTGTCTCGTAATTTTGCTTAATTTTTTGTGTGCTGAATTTTCATTTACAAATCTATATTTTTTAATTTGTCGAAAAATAATTAAATTCCGCCATAAATTAATTCCCCCCTCGAAAATAATTAATTCATAATTAATCATAATTAAAATCCATAACTTCAAAAAATTAGGAAAACTTTGAATAAAATCATTAATATATATCTATTAGTCACATATAATAAATAATACTGTAATAAAAGGTGGTACAATTGATATTGAATTGACATTTTCATAAACACCTATTGAAATTCTCTTCGGAATTTAGGTTTTAGAGTTTTTTTTTTTTCTTTTTTTTTTCCAAAATTATTTATCTTATTAAATTTCTTTGAAATTTATCTTTATTGGGAGCTTAAAAGCACAGAAACAAATATTCACTAGTAAATATATATAAAAAAAATGCAGTTTGATTTATGACAAGTTTTAAAAATCCAAAAATCTAAGTAGCATTGTATCCTTTCCCAGCTCATCATATATTATATTGCAGGTTAAAATGTGTCATGTGTCTTATTAGATATTATTGAAGAAATGTCACTAATTGACCACACAAAATTAAAATATTTATTTACAATTATCTAATTCAAATGACAGCTTGTTTCTTGACAACACAAATGGCAAAATTTCAAAATTTAATGACAAATTTCCCATATGCTGTTTGAGAAACTTTTGAAGAAACTTCACTAATTGACCATACGCAATAAAAAAAAACATTTATATACAATTAGCTAATCCAAAAGACAGTTTCCTATATGCAAAATTTAATGACAAAATTTAAAAATTTAAAAAATAAGGACAAAATTTTAAAATTTAAAAAATAGTGACAGAATTTAAAAATTAATGACAAACTTCCTGTATGCATTTTTAGATACTGCTGTAGAAATGTCACTGATTGACCAAACACAATAAAAATATTTATACACAATTAGCTAATACAAATGACAGCTTCTTCCTTGACAACAAAAATGACAAATTCTTTATATGCAAAAGTTAATGAAAAATTTAAAGTTACGATAACACGATTTACGATAACAGAAATGTATATCATATTGTTTTAACTACTCGGTGAAGATATTTTAAAAATTGAAAAATAGTAAAAATAATGTAACGTATAATTTAAATTTAAATTGTTTTTTTGTTTTTCATTATTCGAACTTTATTGCTAATTTCATCATTTTTAAAGTATTAATTAGTCCTAGAAGCCTATTAATAATTATCCTACAAAATTTACCTTATTTATTAAAATTTACCTTACACGTGACAAAATGGCAACATGCAGGACAACTCAGGTTCGAATATTCGTGCGATATGCATTGCAGTTACTGCTTTCAGAGACGATAAATCCATAGTGACTATCGTGCGTTGTTTGCAAATAACTGGAATCGGCAGTTTCGTTGACATGTAAATCCTTTTCTAGATTTTCTCCCATATCAAATACAAATACGAAGTACCACTTAAAGTGTTCGATAGCGAAGGTATGTTTCCCCATTAGTAAACTGTTAGTGGCGTACGTCAGTGAAACATCGATTTAAAGAAAAAAAAATGCGTCAGTTTAAAGTAAAAAGTAAACTTTGAATTTTCTATCAATACCTATAAATAATTTGCTTCTTAAAATATATGCAAAATTTGGCAACTAAAACATGCACCATTGCCACTCATCTCGATTAAAACATGGTAAGAAAATGAATTAAATTACAAAATTTAAACGAACTTCATAACTATTTAAAATTTCAGATCTTTAGAATCGAAATTATTTTATTGTACAGTAATTACACGCAACAACAAAATCAAAAGGAATATCATTTTAAAAAGAGCCTACGTTTTGCAACCTATTAAGATTAATGCCTAAAATAACAATCATAAATAAATAACAAACAACAATTAATGTATAAAGGTACATAATATGTAAAGTAATATAATTAATTGACGTAATTAATATGTAAATGTTTACTTATGCTAAATTAATAAAATTAAACTCACAAAGCGAGATTTTACATTCAGGTGATTCATTCTCACTGCTGCTTGCGACGTTTACTCCTCTTTTTCATAGTTATTCGTTTTACCCTTTTGCGCTTGTTACTGTACTTTGCTTTTGATTCATCCACTTGCATCGTACTAATTACCATTCCGGGATCGTCAAGAATTTGATAAAACCTGTCCCATTTTCCCTTTCTCCATTTAATTTGCCCTATTCTGTAAATGGATTTCAGGAACTCTTCGAATCCTTGCTTCAGTTTCACTACAGCTTCGCTTGATAACATGCACTCTTGAATAAATAACTGGAGCAAAGGCCATTGATCCCCTAATTATAAACTTATGACACATACGGACTCCTGTACTAGAGCTGATTAATCTCTCTTTATCAAAAGCAGATGCGTCTCTCAAAACTAATTTGATGTTTTCGATATCTTCAAATTTAAATAAGTCAAATAAAAATCCTGAGCTACTGCATTGTCTATTTATCATGTAATCTTTAAAAGTACTAGGACTCTGTAACCAATATTTCCCGAATATTTCTTGGTATTTATATCCACATTTATCCCTGTTTTCAATTAGTCTATTCAAGAGAATACTATAATGATAATCTACAGAAAGAAAATTCCACATATGTTCTGCAGTTTGAAGAAAGAGATCTTGCCAAGGCCAATCCTGAAAACAACTCAATATGTGATATGCATGATTTTGAAATATTTGTCTTTGTTGTTCTCCATTTAACTGATTAAGTAAATAGCCTAGAACGTCGCTAAAACATCTTCTATGAAATTCGGTACGAAAGCAATACATAACTGTACCTGTTGTCCGCTTATATGCAACATTCTGCGCTATCCTCAATAAACATTTTTCTCTTTCTTTGAACGTTAATCTTTGAAAAAAATACTTCGTTGCTATTTTGTTGCCATTGAGTGCAGCAAATTTAAATGCATACTGATTCAAAGTGAAATCGTTCTCATCTGCTTTAATCAGGTTATTAAGTTTCCTTTCTTCTCCTTTGATGATATAAGTCCATAGGACAATTAATGTTTGCTGCCCAACTTTATTAGCATCTTCTTCATTATAAAAGAGGTTTTGATCTTTTTGAGGCAGAGATTCCCAAAGAGATTGAATATCCTCACGTAAGCAATAAACACATGCTAACCTGTAGCGTTTAACAATATCTAGTTCCTGACTTTTACAAGTAATTCCGCTGTTTTCTTATAGTCAATTGTTCCTAAAGATGTCCAACATAGTGTGCGACTCAAAAAAAATTCAAAAAATCTTTTGTTTAGAAATTCATCGTGATAATATTTCCATTTCAATATTTCCGAACCAATGGGTGGAATTAAAAGTAATATTTTCTCTTTCATCGATTCTGGTAATAATAATCTCGAGACTTTTTCCTTTACTTTGTCTTCTATATTCGTGCGCCACATCTTCATAGAATAATCGTCGATGAACGATCGAAAAGAAAAGCCTGTGGTTAAGGGTCGGATATCGTCTTGATTCCATAAAAAGACAGCCGCTGTCCTCAGAGCTCTTTGCTCCAGGCATGGCATTAAATGAAAGTCAATTTTCTCCTCCATTAATATCTTACAAAAAGTAGCGATTATTTCTAAAAAGTTGGTAAGTTGCTTAGAATACGTGCACATTGTGTTTAGTTTTTTATTTTATTTTCAATTAATTCTTTTTACTAAATAATCTTTCCCCTTTTTTCTACAAATATCATATTCAGTAATATTTCAGTGAAATATCTCAGTGCAATCTCTCAGAAAACGTCTATTTATAATATAAATCCTTAGTTACTTTATGGTATTGTTAACTTTTACATTTCAGCCATTTTTCTGTCTTTTAATTCCCGATTTCCATTATTAAATCGTTGAGATCATTTACACCTAAAACAGAGAGAGAGATTTTTTTTTTTATATGCTTGCTAGGTATATATAAAACAATTTTTAAATTGAAAATCATCAAATTCAGTGCATAGTTTAAATCAAATATTGTAAATACAGACTGAAATTTAGCAAAATGTTTCTTTTTGTGTCCTGCTCTTTAATTTCTCAAAATTAGTTTAAAATTTAGCTTTCAATTATTAAAAGAGACTGTAAGGATAATCGTCAGCTTTTTTTGATTGGTAGCAACTGTTTAAATATTCTGTTATGGATGCCGATCTTAAGTTTTCTGTAAATTTTACTTACTTCTCGAAAGATATCGAAACATATATTTAAAGAAAATATAGATTTAACATGTATATTAGGTGAGGATAATATCCTGAATACTAAAGATAATATCCTGAATATTGATTAAGTATAATAGTATTATAAAATATTTTTAAATATATATAAAAGTAGTCTTTCATAAAAATACGTATAAATAACTCTAAATATATATATAAATAACTCCACATGCTTGGAATCATAATTATGTTTAATTTTCTGCCGTATAATGTAATATATTGTGCAATATATTACACGATATTATATATATATATATATATATATATATATATATATATATATATATATATATTTGAAAATATTTCGTACACGTTTTAACTCATTTTTTGCTCCATCAGGGTTGCATGACATTTCGTTAATTGCAACTATTTAAAAATGCAATATTTTTTTGGTGTTTTTAACATATTTTTAATACGAAAGCATACTGTTATATTAAATCAATTAAAAGAATACATTGATGAATGCAGCAGTTTTGTATTAAATTTCGTGGAATGGAAATTAAATTGCAACTGCATTCTTAGGAATGCGAATTATTTTCGTATTTTAAATGATTTCTCTCATACTTTAATATTAAGACACAGTGTTGTATGAATTCAATTAAACGAATTCAGTGTTATATTAAATTTCGTCAAATGGAAACATTCTTAGGAACACAGAAATTTTTGTCATTTTAAATGACATTTCATGCATTTTAAAATTTAGTCATTTAACACTAATCTTGTATGTTGAGTAATCTAAAGATTTTCACTTAACCCTTTAGTTGTACTAAGCAATTGATCTATCTGTGTATTAAGCGATAAATAGGCAAGGAAATAGTGTATTCAATGAGACTAAACATAAATTAAAAAAGAAAATACTACAAATGTTACAAATAATTGTCTTCTTTCAGAGAATCTAAATTTTTTTATATTCATAATCATATACACACACACTAAAATAGATATCAAAATATTGAACCACCACAAAAGTAACATTCGAAACATATTCTAAAAAAAGTGATATATATAAATAAAGCCACAATTCCATAAATTATTACATTTGTAAACGTACACAATAAATACTCACCGAATTTTACTTTATTTAAACAGAATTGAAAGGTTCTCCTCTTTGGCGAATAAAATGTCGAATGAAACAGTGGATTGCAAAACACGAAGTCTAAAAAGATAAATGATATCCCGTTCAACACAAAGAGATAGCAAGTTAGGTAATGTCACATGACAAACTGACATTCATTCCTACTGATAAGGTAGACAACACGCAGATTTCTTTTTTTTTTCCCCTATTTGAATTTTAGTTCCTCTTATATTTGTTGTTAAAATTAATGATTTTTACAAAAGGTTTCAGTTTAAGTAGCTCTATTCGATCACTGGGAATAAGAATTTCCGTACGCTTTCTACATCAAAGTTACCTATACATTTAATTGCGTGTTCTTTCCGTTCCACTGCATGCTTTTGAATAAATATTATTTTTCTGGTTACTTTCCTTGAAATTGTAAAGGTAAAGGATGTGAAGGTTTTTGAAAAGGTTATTTGGTTCGCTGTACTTCTACTTGCAGCATTGTACTAGAACAATAGAACAGGGGTGGGCAGCCCGCCTTGAGCATTTTCTGGACAGTGAGATTTATCATACTTTTACAAAAAAATATATATATTTTATAAAGGCCAAGGTAGTGAAAACCAATGTATTAAAAAAATACATTATGTGTGCAACCATATATTCAAAAATGGGCCTGAATGGCCGAGTGGCTAGCACTCTGGCACTCGGTACCACAGGTTTCGGGTTCGAGTCCCGGCGTGCCATGGATGTTTGTAGTGGTTCGGAATCCACTTTAAATCGTAGGTCCCGATCTAATAGGATCGTAGAGCGTTGCGGGGGCATTGTTACTCCCGCGTCCGTGGCTTTCTTCAAGTTACACGCGCCCTCTGGGTAATGCAAAGTGAGTAACGTCTGTGCAGCGCTTGTCTTAAGGCATCCAAGACCAAGTTGTCTAAGTGTTTGCCAGCTGCATTAGAAAGAAAAATATATATATATATATTCAAAAATGAACTGTCGAAATTATGAGAAAAAAATTAACTGTTATTTTAAAATAATATTGTTGCGAATATATGACAGATATTGCCTGTTTTTATTTATGAGTTCGAAGAATAATTAAATTATATTCTGCGAACTCATGATGAGAGGAGAAACAAATATCGGACAAGTGAAATAAATATTTTTTAATAATTTCATTTATATTTCTTTTTTTAGTGTTATATATATCTTTACAATGTGCGTTTGGTGTCCTTATATTATCTATGTTTACATGTAAGAATAATAGTTAACACAATAATAATAACTGATTATGTTTCAATTTTTCACTCCAAAAAATGACTATAGTGGGTCTAAATCTAATATGGGGATATAGAATTTTACATGCGGCCCGGAGTTAAGATGCATTTCCAAAGTGGTCCGCAAGATTATTTGGGTTGGCCACTCCTAGCTTAGAATATTTTCGAATTAGACAGCAGTCTTACTTATCAGAATAATTTCGGTCTAGACAGTAGTGGCAATACTAAATATTCTTGGTTTTCCCATAAGCAGACTGGATTTATCAGCCAAGCAAATCTAGAAAGCAACTGTCATACTACCTAAACTTCATGATTCATTTGAGTTTATGGCTTTAAAATTCAACAAGAAGCTGAAAGTCGAAAATTAAAATAAACCTAAAAAGTAACAGAATGCAAATATAAGGTATAACACAAATATAAATGAAAGGATATAATATGAAATATCAGAACTTAAAATTATTTCAAAAATAACTGTTAGTTAATAATATTTTACATTAGTCGAAGGTTTAAAATATTCTGAAAGCATTTATTTTTCCGTTGGTAAAATGTCATATGTCTGAAGGAAACATTTTATTTCTTTCAACTGCAGTCGAATTCAATCTATGTTCATCGTCCACTTCTGAATTAAATTTAGAAACACAGAAGCCCGTTGCTTTCATGTGGCATTTTGAGAGGACCGATTTAAGGGAGCAGAATTTCGAAATTGGATAAAAAAAAAGAGAGACGTCTGTAATATCGAAATCCTTAACATTTTGGCACGTAGTTGCCTTCTTGGGAACTCTCGTTGAATATATATCAAGCAGTCATTTTAACTTTTAAGCTATTTATGTACAGATAAAGATTACATTTTCATGTTGAAAGCTGAAAGTATTTATAAAGTTGGGTTTTCAATATTAATGATTTTTAAGCGTTGTAAAAGTTTCAGATTAAATGCTAATTATATTTTCTAAAACAAAGTTTATTATTTTTGACGGTAATATATTTGAATAGCGTAATAAAAACATTAACAATTACGAAACTGACTTTTGTGCACACTACGGAAGTGCTTACTTAATTTTGTTGTAATGACTGCAAATCAATATGTCTGATAATTATCTATCTATCTATCGATATATATATATATAATTTTAATAATGTTGTAATTTATAGGGAGGCTAAGGCTGCTAATTTTCAGATCCAAATTTTCCATCTTGATACAGTTACTCGAGATCATTGGAATTAGCAAATGATTCTCCTGATGCGCGTCGGTTATGTTGATACATTGAATAAGAGTTGGTTTGGTTTGTCGCTCTACGGTCATCTTATGCACTCTTTAGGCTAAACAGACCGGGACCTACAGTTTAAAGGGGATTCCGAACCACTACAGATATCCATGGCACCGCGGGGACTCGAACCCGAAACCTGTGGTACCGAGCACCAGAGCGCTAGCCACTCGACCAACAGGCCCCTGAATAAGATTTGGAGAAGGCTTCGTTTTTATGGACGCTAAAATCAAGGTTCATCGTATTCGTGCTATTCAGGAGCTTTATAATCACTAGAATTGATAAAGATATCATTAAAATAGAGTGGCTTTGATGCTTCATTTATTTAAATACAATAGAACATATGATGAGAGCTGGCGTTTTTTGGCATGATTATATTCGCCGAAGAACACATGACGTTCATTGAGGTATGGGGCCCTCTTACCTCAACAACTGTTGGTTAATATAGTGTTGAGTATGGCGAGGAGGTGCCATGTAACCCTTTCCGTTAAGGGAAGTCCTATTTCTTACTAAGCCATCCTCTTATCTCGTGCACAAGCACCTGTACCAACGCTACTCATTCAATAAAACCTGTTTTATTATTATTTTTTTTTTTTTTTTTCTTATGTTTATGTTCTTTTCATTTTTGAGTTAGTAGGCTTTTTTTCATAAGTTCAAAATACTGTTTCTATAGTTTCATATTTTGCGAAATCACTGCAAACTCGGTTGTATATCGGTGGATGTGTTCCACTTATCTATGCCGTTATCAGCCTATCGAAGAGAAACGAGGAGGGAAAATTAAATTCCAGGTGGTTTCTTTTTTTTTTGGGGGAGAGGGGGTAACTGCCCATCTTTCTGTGAAGCATGGAGGGAGTTTCTGTTTTTTTTCCCCATGCTTCACACAAAGATCGGCCCCCTCCCCCAAAAAAGAACACACCTGGAATTTAGGAGGAGGAGAGAAAAAGTAAGTTCCAGGTGGGTTCTTTTTTTTTTTTTTGAAGGGGGAGGGGGTAACTGCCCATCTTTGTGTGAAGCATGGGGAGAACACAGAAAATCCCTCCATGCATTTTGACTATAGATGCAAGAGGATTTGCACTCATTGTCACAATCACCGTATAGTCTCCTAGTTTCTAAAGTCAGTGTCTACAGCAGACAGGGCCAGCGAATTAGAATTTGATCTCTCCCGCTCAAGTTACATTTAGGCTGCAAAAACGGGCTCTGGGTTCTAAATATATACTTTAATTCACTTTGTTCCGGATTAGTGAATTTTAAACACTAAATCTGAGATGTTCATGTACATATATATATATATATATATATATTTGGTGTGTGTATGTGTATGTGTGTGTGCGTGTACTTATGTATTTTGATTATAAGAAGGTTGTTATAACTGTAATTTGTTTACAGTTTTTGTGACACCTTAAATGTAAAATATTTAATATACACTCATGTCCATAAATTAAGGAGAATGAAGTTCAGGCAAAGAAAGAGACAGAAGCAAAACAAATTTGATTTATTTGTAAAGTCTATTTATTAAACAAAAAGGTAAAGAGCAAAAAAGATGCTATATGTTTGACATAATTAATAAAAATTGCGAATTTTACTCCCTGGAGCAAATTTCAAAAGAGAACCTATTTACAAAAAACAGTATAACATGGTTAGTATGATGGTTAATATGGAGTATGTCTCCCGGACGATGCAATACAGGCCTTACAACGCCTAGGCATGCTGAGTATCAAATTATCAATCTGATCTTGGGGAATATTACACCACTCATCAAGCAATGCCCTCCGAAGTTCCGGTTGACAGGTGGGAGGGGGTTGACGGGCTGCAATTCGTCGGCCAAGCATATCCCACACATGCTCTATTGGATTCAAGTCCGGTGAGTATGCTGGTCAATCCATACGGGTGACATCCTCCAATTGAAGGCATTCGTCTACAATGTTTGCACAGTGAGGACGGGCGTTGTCATCCATAAACAGAAATTCAGCACCCATGGCGCCCCGAAACAAACGTACATGTTGTTCCAGAATGACATCCCGATAGATGTGGCCTGTCATCGTTACACTCTGAACATGCAGGTCAGTTCTGGAACCAAGAATAATTCCTCCCCAAACGAGCCATCCTGCACCACGGAAACGGTGTCGTTCAATGGTGTTCTCTTGGTGGTAACGGGTACCTGGCACTCTCCATATGAAAGTCCGGCGAGAATCAGACTGCAAACTAAACCTGGACTCGTCGGAAAACATCACTCCAAACCACTGTTGCGGTGTCCACAATGCATGCTCTCTACTCCAGGTTAATCGCAGGCGACAGTGAGTTGCGGTAAGTGGAACACATATGACAGGCCTACGAGCATATAGACCAATGTGCTCTAAGCGTCTGTACACGGTCTGCCTTGAAACTGTCGTACCGATAGCTGAAGAGAGCTGACGAAACAGGTCTGATGCTGTGCTCCGTCTGTTTCTTTTGGCAGTAATTTGCTAAATACAGGTCCTCATTCGGCGTTGTAACTCGGGGCGACCTGTGTTGTAACATCTACTCACATTACCATAATTTTGGAATCGTTGCCAAAGCCTGGAGATGACACTCTGGTCGATTCCAAGTTCCTCGGATACTTCCAGCTGGGTACGTCCACATTCCAGTCGTCCGATAATTCTACCCCGTAAAAATCATCCAAATGCTTCCTTTGTGCCATAACTATGCGGTTATTGCACTGAAAGTCTTTAAAGCGCTTGTGAACAATTTTACTTCTTTGCCACCATTCCTTATATACCCCTCTCTTACACTCTCGTCATTGTGACGTACTATCCGCGCCATCTGGTGGTTTCCTGTAATTTGCATATTCTTCTCCAAGCTGTGTGTGATAATTCTACTGGTGAAATTTTTATTTTAGAGTTCAATTTCTGTGTGATTCTGAATTATCCTTAATTTATGGACATGAGTGTAAAATAAATAATATTTAATATAAAACTAATTTGAATTAAATGCATTGTTTAGTGCATTTGTGTTTTTGTTCCTTCAATCAGGAACTCGTAAACATTTTAAACACTTTATAATGGAAATTACAATGCAATTTAATACCATTGTATTATTAAACGAATGCGTTTCCTTTCCTCCACACCTCGCTCCCATACGTAGGGCTAGAATGAAAATCGGTAGATCTCCTCCTCCTTCGGCATGTGTTGAGAGGAAGGCATTGCCTTCCGGAAAACATTTTTAGCTCCCTTAATTTCTTCCTCAAACAGAAACTTAGGAACTTTCTGGTTTACAGATTTAATATGACACAACCTGACTCATCCTTAGTGTCAAAGTGCTCAGCAAGCATGAAGAAGGGCTCAAGTTCGTACTCATGAAGGCTTTGTTGAGAGGAAGGCATTGCCTTCCGGAAAACATTTTTAGCTGCCTTAATTTCTTCCTCAAACAGAAACTTAGGAACTTTCTGGTTTACAGATTTAATATGACACAACCTGACTCATCCTTAGTGTCAAAGTGCTCAGCAAGCATGAAGAAGGGCTCAAGTTCGTACTCATGAAGGCTTTTAGAAAACGAAATTATTCTATGGCTGTTGTGTAAAGAGTCACACCTCAATACTCAGTAGCCTGATGGGAGTTTTCTGATTTTTCTTTCATATGACACGTAAATGCTTTGTAACCCTTAAAATGCCTCTAAACGTCCTCCCCCTCAACACTCGCATGTGGACTGTTTGTGGCATACCAGTGATTCATCAGTGGACCTCGAATTGTACGGTTCATCAGTGGAGCTCAAGGCTTACAGATGCTAAAGAAAAGACAGCATTGAAATGTATGACTTGATTACAGATAATAAAAAAAAATGGTGCCTTTTTTAAACCGATAGAAAGTAGAATTTAATTGAAAAATAAAAACTTTTTTAATGCTTAAATAAATGTTATGAACAATAAAAATTAAATTCATTGAATCGGAAAAACATTTCGAATATTTCTGGATCAAAAATATAATAAAAGTTAAAAAAAATAAAAGAAAGGATGCCTGCTGTGACAAATTTTAAATGCATATATTTTTATATTTTGCAAGGAAATCAATAAATAATTTAAGCACACTCACTTGCAACAACGAAATCTCCTGTTGTTTTTGCATAGAAAACGAGGCAGATAACCAGTTCCTCTCGCATATTGTATGAGCTTTAGAATTTTTAATATACTTTCTTCTCCGACGATACTCGGCGCTTCTCGAAAAGTATTTACCTTTAAAAAACAACAAAGGAAATTCTTAGTGATCGACTCTTTATCGATTTCCTCTTTTCACAAATACTTTCTAATCTTAAGAGCTTAAAAAGTAATAAAGCTTCCTCAAGAACTTGCATAAAACTCGGCATTAAACAGCAACAAGAAAACTGGTATTATAAACGAGAAAAAAGAATTGACAAAAAGTAAATGGACTTTGAATGTCTTAGATGAATACTTCATTTAAAAGCGGTGCTGATATTTATAAAAACTATTTGAAAGAATCTTATATTCACGAGTCGTTATTTTAGGTAAATAGCATTGTGATCGCTTAAACAATTCCTTTTTAAAGAACTTTGATTAATGAAATATTTGCATATGATTTAAAAAGGTTGCAAATTTTAGATATTAAAGGATTAATAATATTGTAGTAAGATTATATTTTTTATTTGTGTAGAAACAGGGCTGCTTTTCTTGAAGCCGGCTCAAACAAATGTCCATTTTACTTGAAAAATGTAATCGGTAAGATTTTGAAAGATTTTTGATTTTTGATGAAAGTATAAAACAAAGAATATGATTCAGTTTTATTTTATTAAAAGTAAACATTTCAAAACATTTTATTCAATGTTTTTATAGACTAGATTGGTTTGGTTTTGCAGCTCTGCGGTCATTTTGTGCACACTTTAGGCTAATTAGACTGGAACCTACAGTTTAACGTGGATTCGAAACACTAACAAACACCCATGCCATCACCAGGATTCGAACCTGAAGCATGTGATACCAAAGGCCAGAGAGCTAGCCAATTGGCCATCTTATAGACTAGAGGATCAATTCTTTTGTCAATAATTCGTTAGGCTGGATGAGGAATTCCCATCTAAGTAATAGAAAGTTTTTCTGTCCTTTCCATGTTATCGAAATACATCGCTAAGTATGTTTTTGATTTGGATCCCGTCATTTAGTGAACAGTTAATATCCTATTCCTTGATCAAGCTATCCTCAGGATGTTAAAAGTAATATGTTTTTGGTTTTTATAGGTATTTCTTTTTGATTACAGTAATTTTTGGGACTTTACTCATTACTTGCTTCATACCCTAATTTTGTATATTTCATATAAATTATTGTGTTCTTTTTTATCTGTCATGCAGTTCTTGTCATTCGAAGTTCGAAGTTTTCAGTTTTGTTGCTGCAGCTTATGCTAACTTCGGATCTTGAAAAAAATTTTTTTTTTTTTTTATCTTTGAGAGGTGTGAATGTGAGGCGTTTCAGGGTTTTTGTATTACGAATTCTATGAAGTTTTATTACACAATTTGCATGTAGCGAATACCAGTAGTGGCTTTAGTTGTATAAAATGGTTGAGTTTCTAACTCCCTCCATTCCAATTCTCTCCTTTGTTCAAGTCCTTTGTTTTTTTGGGTTAGCTTGTTTTATACATATTTATATATATAATTCTTCTGTACGTGTGTTTGTCACTGAACTTTCTTAAACGGCTGAACTAATTTTGAAGAAATTTTTTGTGTGTGATTGATTGGGTCCCTGGAGGGTTAACTTTACAATTGGACCCGGTAGGTGGCGCTGAAATCGATATAATTCTTCTGTACGTGTGTTTGTCACTGAAATCCTCTAAATGGCTTGACCGATTTTGATGAAATTTTGTGTGAGTTTGACAAAACACGGAGAATGTTTTTATTCTTGTTGTAAGATGGTATTGCAGATGGTGCTGCAGTATATCAATATCTATACCGTTCAGCCAATCGCAATGGAAATTGGCAATAATATGTATTGGATTATGGAAAATAAGTTCGCGCTATCCAATTTATTTTTACTTGCCACCAAATGGTGCTGCAACCTTTCATCTTATATACTGTTTTAACGATATCCGTGAAAATTAGTATGCACATATACTGGAACGTGCAGAATATATTCGGGATATGTACATTTGTACAATGCATTTTTTGGGGCAGGGTTCTGCTAGTATGCATATATATATATAAAAGAGATAAATAAGTAATTCAGTAATTCAGTAATTTTATTTTTATGCCCCATAGCAAATTTATAATGTCTTACATGAGATAACAGGCATTCACAATTTTATCATCCCTGACATAAAAAAATCGGTAAATTGATGTTTGAGGCTCTAAAATCACAAAAACAATGAACACATTTGATCTTTTATCTTAAGGTATTTCTTATCAAAAGGAAGTTGTAAAAGGGAAACAATTATAGCATAAACTGAAATATGAATACAATGAAAGAAATTGTTTTCTTGCTTATTAAATTTTGATACTTCTTATTTCCCGAACCTTGATATTTCAATAATTGAATTATTTTTATATCACAAAACATTTTAAAAATATGCAAATGAATAATTATTTTAACCATAGCGTCTTGTATCAGTCCAAGTATTAAGCTGCTGTTGTTTGTAATATAGAAAGTGGATCGCAAAAAAGTTTTCAATTTTGTGTTTCTAATAAAATTGCCGAAGCTTGTAAATCAATTTTGCTATACGTTAAATATCAACTAACATTTAAATGATAAAATAAGATCTAAATATTTCCGAATTACTCTAGACATATTTCATTAGTACACAAGAGCATATCATTTTTCTCGATTATATTATTGTTTCAAAAAGTACAGAGTGATTATAATTAAAGTCCCACTTTCAGAATGCTGTACAAAAGAAACACTCGTCACAATGAGTTCAAATTTGAACTGAAGATACTTGAAGAAGGAGGAAACGGTAGGGCATCAAAAAAGTTCCAAACAAAGTTCCACTGATTTTTCCCATCCAATTTGGTATGACCTTGCCGTGGTGGATAAGCTTTCCACTAACACTGTCCAAAAACAAAAACAATCAAAGCACATTGAACACTACAATTGGTTTAATGTGCAACTCATGCCAAATACGTAGTAATTTAGATTCAAACATCACTGGCAGCAAAATTCACTTTCTTTATGCTGCTTACAGCCTCATCTATTAATACACTTTGGAAATTTTTTTGATGCTGTACCGTTTTCCTCTTCTTCAAGTATCTTCAATTCAAATGTGAACTCATTGTGACGAATTCTTTTTTAACAGCATTTTGAAAGTGGTACTTTTTAATTATAATCACCCTCTATATATATTTCAATTCCTTATTAAATAAAAAGATAAAAAAAAAGAGAAATGTAAAATTCAAAACTAAATATATAATACACGTAAGTAAAAGCAAATAAGTTATATATATAACTAAATTATTAATTTAGAAACTTGTTTTTGTTTTTTTTTGTAATAAAAAAAAACGAAACGTCTTCATTTTTTTATATTTTAACAGCTCAGTTGCGATATAAAAGATTACTATCGTATATATATTATTAAAGTTGTTCTTAAATATAGTAGGATAAATAAAAGATAATCGACAAAGGTAAGTCTTTTTCCGTGTTCATCTTTTATGTTTCTACAACACTACTTTTCAGTTTCTATCTTTTAGAATAGAGCTTTTTCTTTCATTGGAATAGAATGTAAAACTATATATGAAGATAAATAGCGCAAAGAGGTTTTCACTTTGAGATTTCTGTTCAAAGAATTTTCTTAGTTAGTGCTCACAATTTCTTTTCTTTTGTATTTCTTCCTTGTACTTTTTTTTTTTTTTTTGTTGGAATTCAGTATGAAGGCAAAAAAAAAAAAAATGCTCTCTTGCTTTTTTTCAGACTCATTTTCAACATTCCGAAGATAGTTTGTCATTTTATTACTTCGTGAGCTCTACATTATTTTTCAATCTTTGAATAGGCTAATAGTTTATTGGAGTAGTTGCTTCTATTCTTCTTTGGGCTTTCAGATTTTTCTGCCCTATTAATATTTGTCTTTGTGAAAGCAAACATCATTCGTTGAAAAACGTTCATCTTCTTTCTTTTGCTTCATTTTTATTACTTTCCAAATACTTATTCTTCCAAAAGAATAACAACATGTTTTTCTCTTTTGCTTCCATAAATTCCATTGACTTCCTTTTACTTATAAAAAATTAAAAATATGTTACGAGATAGATTGTTTTAATAATTGAGCGTTGTTGGTGAGAATAATGGTCATAAATGGCTTTGCTACTTTCAACTTCTTACATGGGAAACGCTACATACATAAGCATATGAAAGCATAAGCGAATAAAAAAATTTTCCAATGATAAAGTGGAAAAAGAACACATGTTTTACTGTTATTACTGAATGCTAGGCCCATTAAACTTAGTCATTCGCCACTAGAAAGTTGCCACTTTAGTAGATTCAGCATTACCCAGTATGTATCACGGAGAGGCGGCTGCTACATTGTACCCACATTGTTCAACTGCAATTTTGTACGAATATCCACAGGGTAGGTTCCAACCGTTCTCCCTGAAACCAACGCAAACACATTTCGGCATACACATTCATCATTCCAATTCCAATCTATATATAGCTGTATTGTCATTCATCATATAGCCCCGATGTGGCACCCAGTGATTTCTTTTTGTTCATGTACGAGAAGAATAAACTACGCCGTATACGATTTTCGGCAACAGAAGAAACGGCTGAGGTTTTCAAAAGGCATGTTTGCAGATCGGTCTCAATCGAACTTGAAAGAGTGCTATAAAAATTGGCTTATAAAATTCAAAAATGCAATAGTGAACTATGACAATTTGTATGTAAATGTAAATAATCTAAATATATAAGTTCAAATGATCAACGTAACTATTAGGATATATAAGCTAAAACTGCTCATAAATTTATTCCATTTACATTTTCTCTTCAATTTTAATATAAAGAAAAATAATATAAAGAAATAGAATTTTCAGTTTTAGCTTATATATCCTAATAGGTACATTGATAATTTGAACATTATATATGTAGATTATTTATATTTACATACAAATTGTCTGAATGATTTAGTTAAAAATAAATATTGTTACTCGTAAATTTCCTCACAGGGAAAGAGGATTTATGTGTTAATCAAAGACAAAACTAATCCAAAATTAAAAACTTAGAAGGAATGAATGTCATTAATATATTTTGCATAAATACTGCAATTAATAAGTAATAGTAACAAAAAATTATACCTTGTATTTAAAAATATAATTTTTAAGACTATTTTAAAATTTAAAATCAGGTAATTTTAAATGTTGTGGTAGGAAATAGGGCATATATAAAAATAAGAGGAACTTACATAACAAAGTTTTAATGCTGAAGTGAGGTGGTATGAAACTTTCTTGAGGTATTTATGATTTTATGAACTTCATTGAACTTTCTTGAGGTTTTATTGTGATGGCAATTGCTCTTCTTGAAACCATGTAGTTTTTCAAAATTCATACTGAATTGATAAATAATTTATAACGGATAATATATTTGTAGTGGATTTTTTTTTGGTTTGGTTTGTCGCTCTACGATCATTTTAAGCAAGCTTTAGAATAATTAGACCGGGACCTACAATTTAACGGGGATTCCGAACTACTAACAAACATTCATACCACCACCAGGATTCGAACCTGAAGCCTGTGGTATCAAAGGCCAGAGAGCTAGCCAATTAGCCATCAGGTCATTTGAGTTTCTTTTTGATTGACAGAAATTGATTACAAAGTTCAAAGAAAATAAATGCAGCGTTATAAGGAACGAATGCCAAAGTTCTGAAATAAGACATATTGTATTTTTGGATAGGAGATTACAGATCTGATGCATACATTTGATAAATTAGTGTTAATTAGTTTGAGTGACTCAAATACATTGTTAAGTAGACAAAATGTTTCTAATTTTAGAAGCATTATCGAGTCTTATAATCAAATGAATTTGCCATATAGGAACTAAATCTAACAAAACCAATCCTTGCGTCTAAATGCATTACAAGAAATAGTTAAGCGTTTTAATAGGATTAGGTAAATATAATCTATTTAAATCAAGTGTATTTGGTTAACGTGGTTTAGAACAATTCACGGAAATGTTCCAAGCCACATAGGACTATATAATTGTTATAAATAACTCCTGAAATTTCCTTTGAAGCCTTTTTGAATGCATTAGTACATAACAGAAACTAGTTTTTTTACTTCCTTTTAAAAGGAAATATTCAAATAAGGCGATATTTTTATATGAAGAGGAATTTAAAGCAAAATATAGAAATGGAAATTCTACATTAGAAGATTGAAATTTAAATACAGAATAATCACTGAAATTACTAAGAAAGTGATTTCGGGACATTCATCCTAATTTTTTTTTACTCTTTTAAGAGATTAATAGTGGAAATAAATATTATAATATTTTTTATACAAATAATATAAAATATTTTCTTATTCTATAAAGTATTTATACCACAAAAAATGTTCAGGACTTCCATTAAAATTTGTGAATTTGTGTAGGGTTCATTCAAACGAATAGTTTTGGAAACGCTGATATAGTAGTTTTGCTTGTTTATAAAGGATTATGCATTTTAATATCAGTATTTTTTGTATCTTATTTGGAATCTGTAAGTTTGGTGAAAACTAAACAGTCATTATTGAAAGCTATAATTAACATAATAACACGAACTTTAGTAAGAGAACTTAAAAAAAAAAAAGAATTCTGAGTAAAAAATACCAAAATCTATCGCCTTGGGAAATATGCTTTTGTTTTCTTATATATATATATATATCACTTAAGCGCACTATGTATTTCCATCTATCGGCTATCCACAGACGACATTTTGGAAGCGAATTTTCTTTTTGCGTCAATGCTCCTTTATGTGTATTTAAAAATGCCTCACACGGTTGAAAATCGCGCTAATTGCGAAATACTCTCTTTATGCGTTTCTTAAATGCAAGAAGGCTGGAAATGGCCGAAATTCATCTGCCGATTAATGAAGATTATGGTGAAAACGTTTTGAATGACAGAAAAGTAAGAAAATGGTGTAGAGCATTTAACCCAAGAGTGCATGATGAGGAACAAAGTGGCCGACTGTCTGTCATGGATGAAGACCTGGTACAGTGGTACATGAAGTTGATAAAAAAATTCGAAGCAACAGATGCTATACGATTTCATCATCTTATTATGATTCTCCTTGGAGTCTAATGGCCTTGTGGCTAGCGCTCTGGCCCTCGGTACCAAAGGTTTCGTGTTCGAGTCCCGGCGGTACCATGGATGTTTGTAGTGGTTCGGAATCCACTTTAAGCCGTATGTCCCGGTCTCATATGAACGTAGAGGGCCACAGAGCCCAATCAAACTTCTTCTCACCCACATCATTCCCAAACTATAAAGGGACAACTCAGCTCTAGGCACAGTGATGTGGTGTGGTATAGTAGTACAAGGATTTCCTCCAAGCTTCAAGAAGTATCCTCTATGAAATTTTAACTAAACGTGATTACATTATCTCAAGCTTTTTGTTTGTAGATTACTTGTATCGGGGTAAACACAGTAATTGTAGACAGATATTGTAAAAACCTGATTAAACTACGTCGTCTAATCTAAAACAAAAGGCGTGCCATATTCACTAGAAGAATCGTTTTGTTTGAAGACAATGCTCGTTCACACGTGGTTGATCAAACCCAATATCTCCTAACGTCGCTTGGCTGCGAATATCTTATCACCTTCCTATAGTCCTGACTTAGCCCCAAGCAATTATCATTCCTTCTTGCATTCAAAGAACCAACTCGGCAGTAATCAGCTATGACGACAATGATGATGTCAAATGGGACGTGCTGGAGTGATTAAGATATCAGGAAGGCAGATTTCTGTGAGGATATAATTCAGAACCTGGTTGTACGATATGATAACTGCCTTAATATTAATGGAAATTGCATATAAATATAGATTATGTGTCCAGACTAATCATATAAGTATTTTATAATATTCATATAAGTATAAGCTTGTTGTTTGTTGGCCTTGTCTTGGTTTTATGTTCATGCTAAACGGTACTTATTAAGAGACGGTAGTTACTTTTACTAGTTAGCCAGATCATAACAAATGTGAATTTAAAAAATGGACGTTTAAATACAAATTATAAAAGTAAACTTAATCATCATTTTCTTAATGCAGTTATACGTAATTTGGTAAAAGAATTTTTTTCTTTATTTAATTATGTTTTCACTTTATTTCATACATAATTAACTTATTTTATTGCAATACTTTTTCTTATAAATTACATTTGTCATCTTATTATTTGTTGAGTAGGTATATAAATTATTTGGGTTTCCCACTCTAGAGCAAGATGCATGCATACAAGATAATACAATATCTTATCATTTGTCATTGTCCTTATTTATACTGATTATGCATGCTTATCTTACTTGAAATTGCTGTTATTTTTAAGATAGAAACAGCAGTTTGATAGATATAAGTGTAATCCTCGGAATAAATGTTGTTTTTCTTTATCTTTCCTAACATCATTCATTGTGACAGTTATTCTTGTGATAAACAAATATGACTTACACGATAAATATGTAATCTTTCTAAATAAAATTCTATTAAAATAAATAAAATAAACAAAAGAATTATATCTTGAATCAAACATTTTCAAATAAATATATATATATACATATTCATCAGTGGTGCAACAGCCCCATGCTGGGCCGTCTGCCTACTGGATTTCGAGACAGGAGATATTTTTTTTTTTACGGGGTAAGGTTGTCCGTCACATTAGACCGAGACCTATGTTTAAAGCGGATTCCGAACCACTTCAAACATCTACGGTACCACCGAAATTCAAAGCTGAAAAAAACCTGCGGCACCAAGCTACAGAACTCTAGTCACTTGGCCATCAGGGCACATATATGCATATTGCTTCTACCAAATTATCGCTTTGATATAAAAGAGTTAGTAAATTTTATCCGGGTTATATGGGCTTTTATTAGAATAGATTATAATTTAAATTACATAATTATAAATTATTTAATTTAATAAAAACAAATTTTAGTATTGTGACTGAAATCATAAACCGGAAGCCTTCTTCGAAATCTTCTTCATGGGGGACGGAGGGTTTTATCACACTATATAACACCATTGGGACTGCGGATGGGTTGAGTTGTAGCGGAACGTAGGAAACGACATGCTTACATTTATTACATATATACGAGTATGACATTGTCAGTTTTCTTTTGGGTTTTTATTCTAATACGTTTTGTTATATATACAGGGTGATTATAATTAAAGTCCTACTTTCAAAATGCTGTAAAAAAAAAAGAACCACTCATCACGAGGAGTTCAAATTTGAATTGAAGATACTTGAAGAAGGGAAACGGTACGACATCAAAAAAGTGCCAAGTGTTTTAATAGATGACGCTGTAAGAGGTATAAAGAAAGTGAATTCGGCTGCCAGTGACATTTTGAATCGAAAGGACAACGTATTTGGTATGAGTTGCACATTAAACCGACTGTAGTGTTCAATGTGCTCGATTGTTTCGGTTTTTGCTGGAAAAAATGACCTCTAAGCCATTCAACAGTTCTGACACTGTTAGTGAAAAGCCCATCCACCACAGCAACGTCATACCAAATTGGATGGGAAAAATCGGTGGAACTTTGTTTGGAACCTTTTTGATGCCATACCGTTTCCCCCTTCTTCAAGTATCTTCAGTTCAAATTTGAACTCATTGTGTCGAGTGGTTCTGTTTATAAATATATAGCGTTGTAAATTTTTATAATCAACTTTTTTTTTTTCTATTTCCCAGAATGGAGAAGTATCTTACTTTAATTCTTGTCGTCTAAATCTGTCGTTTACTTCTTCTCCAAATTTATATTTTACAATGGCAAAGTTCTTTTTAATTATCTATCCAAATACACAAAGTAATTGTTAAGGCATGTTATATCAACTTATATTATAAATATTAATGAAGTAAAAAGTAAGGCATTATTACAGTAAAAAAGGAATTTTACGTCTTTCAAATGAAGACATCATGTCGCTACAACAAAGCTCAACAAGTTCACATCATTCTTTAATCTGCTTCATATATTTTTCAGTAACGACATCTATTAGTTCGTAGCACTTAAACTGCTACTTATGTCTTCAGTAATTTAGCAGTACGTGCATAATGTATGATTGGACAAAATAGCTCTTGGATGAAACAGAGCGAGAAAAAGAATCAGTTTTAGTATTCTTTGAAAGTAGCCCCATGAAAAGAGAATGCTCTCTAAAGAGCTAAATAAAATGGGAAGAGCCAATTGCCCGAGAAAACCTCAATAAACCGAACAAAGAGGCTTTTGATCTCCGAGGATTGATCTACGGCAATTCCAATCCAATTGATTACTTTGAAGTATGGAAAAATGTAGTAAGGAAATAAAAAGAAATCATTGTATTTATATGTTCTCTGTTGGTTTTATGCTTTATTTCTCATAAGATCAAGATTCCTAAATTAAAAGCAGAAACAGCTCAGTTTTCACAACCTAATAGATATTAATAGTAATCATACAAATTGTTTTATCACATTTAAATATCTTTCAATTTAGAAAGTTAAAAAATTACATTTTTTCTCTGATATACTACTGCTTCCAAAAAGTAAGACCAATTTTCAATTTAAAATTCCGGGGCTTATGGAATTTAAATTTTTTTTTTTTTAGGTTACTGGCACTTCCTTGACATCTGCGTAAAATTTGACGCCAAAATAGTCATTAGCGTTTGAGTTACGCTTGGCTTTGTGAGACGCTAAAACTGATTCCGGCGATTTTTGAAATATCTGAATCATTTGAGCAAAGAACTTGCATTAAATTTTGTTTCCAGAAACGTATAGAATTTTGCAGAAGGCATTCGGTGAGAATTTTTTTTATTGGAAAGAAATGTTTGGAAGTGGTATAAAGAGTTCAAAGAAGACAGAGAACGCATTGAAGACGAAGGGCCCTCTGGTCGACCATCAACCTAAGCCGACAAAGCTCACGTCCAAAAAAATTAAAGATTTGGTGCTTGCAAAACGTCGATTTACAATTAGAGACCTTGCTGATGATGTTGAAATTTCAAAAGGATCGGTCAATTCCATTTTGGGCCTCAAACGCGTAAGAACACTGAAATACTGAATGCACCAGTTCACACTGCTTTGATTGCTCACACGGCTGCTGCGTTTTCCCAAAAATGAAACATATCGTTCCACAACCACCATATTCACACCGTGCGATGCCATCCCTGCCGATGGCTTTTTAGCGTGTATTGAGGATTGGAAAAAAATTGGCATAAGTACATTGTGTCCGGGGGATTACTTTGAAGGTGATGAAATAAATTTGGAACAATAAATAAAGAGTTTTTGAAAAAAAGAAATAATTGGTCTTACTTTTTGGGCACAGTAATAATTACACACATAGAATGTGCAATAGATAAAATATTGTTATTCTCGAGTTGGTCCAATTTTTTTCCATCATTACAATTTTTCCCTGATATAGTTAAATACATAGAAATCACAAAAGGCTGTTATTCCCAAGTTGAACCAGTTTTATATTCTTCCATCATTAAACTATTACTATCTACCAAGTTTTGAACATTCTCAAGATCGTTTATTTATGTTGAAAACCTTATATATTAAATTGCTAATGAATATCTTAATTCTGGTTTAGCACAGAAATATTCATATTCATACAATAAAAATGAAAGCAATTTAAACTAATATCTTCGTATCGTTATTTATGTAAGTAGCAAATAAAAACATAATATTTCCATATTCTTTGACTCTTTCTTTCTAAGACAAAATCTTCTGATCCCTAATTGATATTTTTGTTCGGTAAATGAAAAGAAATTGAAATTTTGCAAGGAAAGCGGAACCCTTTTTTACTACAGTAGAAAGAACTTTGTTTGATGTAAAAGTAAGAGTTGCAGAAGAATGCATTTTTCAGACTGTTGCGAAATCTTTTATTTCAGGTAATTTTATTAAAACTGTAACATATGCACAGTTTGCTTATTTATTTTACATTGTTGCGAAATATTGATCAAGTAAGAGTTCTGTGTCGTGATAAAATGATTTGACTCGAAGAAGCGAGAATAAAAATGTTCCATCAAATGAAAATTTCTTTTAAAATAATCTTTACAGATATAATCATGTTAAGAATATTATTAATGAAAACACAGAATAAACTTATTACTCAACTTCAGTGGAATGCATTAACAAATGCTTGAAAGTTTATTCTTGAAATCACATGATTTCCAGTTTTACAATTTCAACAATTGTGCAAGAGGATGAATCAGATAAAAGAAAAATGTTTTTCGATTAATTTAATATCAAGTTACTACTGATACTTTATACCACTTATATTTTATACTGATATTTTATACGACTTATTTTTTATACTGACATTTTATACCACTTATATTTTATATTTTATACTGACTTATATTTTATACCATTTTATATTTTTTATACCATGACTACTTTATACTACTTATAATATTAAATTTTCATTTTGTATAATCATTATGTTGTATGTATTAATAAATAGGATGATTATAATGAAAGTCCAACTTTCAAAATGCCGTAAGAAAGGAACCCCTCGTCACATGGAGTTCAAATTTGAAGTGAAGATACTTGAAGAACGCGAAACGGTATGGAATTTAAAAAAATTTCCAAAAAATGTTCCGCCGATTTTTTGCCATCCAATTTGGTATGGCCTTGCCGTGGTGGATGTGCTTTCCACTAGCAGTGTCACAACTGTTGAATGACTTGGAAGTCCCTTTTTCCGTCAAAAAACAGAAAAAAAAAATCAAGCACATTGAACACTATATTGGTTTAATGTGCAGCTCATAGTAAATACCTTGTAATTTCGATTCAAAATATCGCTGGCACTTGCAGCAGCATCTATTAATATACGTCGGAACCTTTTTTTATGCCGTACTGTTTCCCCTTTCTTCAAGTATCTTCAGTTCAAATTTGAACTCATTGGGACGAGTGGTTCATTTTTTTTTACAGCATTTTGAAAGTGGAACTTTAATTATAATCACCCTGTATAACTGGTATTCTTTACGCATAGTTACTAAAAAATTTACAGTCCGACCACCGATCATAAGGAATTCCAGCAAGCGGCTAAGTCGAATGGATTCAAATAGAATGGTGTAATAAGGGAGAAATGTAATATCGGAGGGGTTGTAATTACATAAAAAAAATTTCAATATTTAATTAGTAAACTTTTAAATTACTCAATATCGAAAAAAAAATTAGGTGAAAGCAATTCGACTGCTATTATTTTTTCCATAAAATTTATTTAGAGTTGCATATGTTAAACTAGCACCAATAATAAGTGATAAATTCGTATGTGTTCGGCTTTAAAGCCTATGTTTGCCTTTCCACACAATCGAAGATCAGAATCAGGGGGTGGCCAACCTTGAATATATATCCGGCCTGTGAGATTTATCACACTTTTACAAAATATATTTATTTTATAATGGCCAAAGAAGTGAAAACCAATATATTAAAAAATACATGATATGTGCATCCATGTATTCAAAAATGGAGTGTCGAAATTATGAGAAAAAATTAACTTTGATTTTAAAATAATATTTTGGCGAATATATGACAGATATTGCCTGTTTTATTTAGGAGTTTACAATTATGAGTTCGCAGAATAATTAAATTATATTCTGCGAATTCATGATGCGCGCGCATCTCGGAACATCTAATATAACAGGTTCTATGTTTCATTTTTAAGTAACCTCAGTGACGCAGTGACCATCCTTAGATGCACACAGTGGATTGTCTTAGTTCAAGTTGAAGTTGAAGTTGTTAGAACTTTTGATTCAACTTATATCTGCGAATAGTTTTTTTTTTTTTTTTTTTTATTTTCTATAAACCTAGACGCTAACCTGCAACACCCATTACGATGTGCAAATACTCAAATTGAAATCGATTTGCAAAAAGCTAAGTGAAAAGAGGGGGTGAAATAAATATCGCACTAGTAAAATAAATATTTTCTAATGATTTCATTTTTTTTATTTCGTTTATATTTATATATTTTTTTTTATATTTCATTTTTAGTGTTATATATTTCTTTACAATGTGCGTTTAGTATCATTATTATTATATTATCTACGTTTACATGTAAGAATAATAGTAAACACAAAATAACTCATTATGTTTCAATTTTTTACTCCAAAATAATGTCTATTGAGGTCTAAGTCTAATATGGGGATATATAATTTTATATGCGGCCCGCGAATATGATGCATTTCTAAAGTTGCCTGCAAGATCAAGATCCACAAGTTTGCCACCCCCTGTTTAGATAATTGTTTTTATGACCAAAAGCTTCAAACCTGAAGAAAATTTAAATAAAAAACAAGCTCGTCTCTAAAAATAATTTCCAATTTTATCAAGTTCCTTACATTAATCCCATTTATTAAAGAGCCATTACTGTTTAATGAATATTTCACGTTAAAAATTTCTCCTGCTAACGATATTTATTAATGAAGCTTTTGATTTTCTTTTCATCGCTGGCATAATTAACATTGTTTTCTGAATTGTTAAAACAGCGAAAGTTTAAAAAGGACATTTTTCCCCGGTTTCTAACCCATTTCGCTGTAGATAATTTTTCAAGGAAAGTAAGAAATAAAAAGGAAATTAAGAAATGATACGAAAGATTTTAATGACTATAAATCTGTAACAATTTATTTTTCTCTCTAATCTGTATTAAATTGCATGTAAAACACTCTTTTTTTGATTATGAACTAATAAAGATAATGAAAATGTAGCTAAATTTCATAAAAAATATTAATCACCAAATGGAGCTTTAGTTAAAGTTTTAATACAATTTTTTTGTAATATGCTGCCCATAATTCAGATCAATATGAATATTTTGTGAAATTAAATGCACAAAAATTGTTTAATATGCTTGTTCTTTAAATAAATGTTACTTGTTATAGTACATGGTACTCTTCTCAGAATACTTTTCATCAGAAAAATATTCTATATAATATTATTCTCTTTATTAGGATGTATATTCATTTATGGGAAAAAGTATTCTGTAAATTTTTCGACTTATTAGGATGTGTATTCATTTATGGGGAAAATATACTGTATATTATTCAACTTATTAAGATATGTATTCATATGTGGGAAAAAAAAAATTCTGTTTGATATTATTCAACTTAGGATGTGTATTCAATTGTAGGGAAACCATTCTTTATATTATTCAACTTATTACGATGTGTATTCATTTGGGGGAAAATATCTCTTTATATTATTCAACTTATTAGGATGTGTATTCAACTATGGAAAAAATATTTACTGATCATTATTTGATCTATCGTATACAATATCAAGTATAGCACGTAAAAGATGAATCAATTCTATAGTATGATATATAACAATTGAAAAATAATTAATGATAAAAAGGAAATGGATTTAAATGATAAAAATTGCAAAATATAGAAAAACCCAAAGTTTTCTCGTAAGAGTAAATTAAAAAAAAAAGTTTCGTTTTAAGAACAATTTAAATTATATTTTCATGAAAAAGGTATTTTAAATTTTTTAAGAAAGAATAAGTATGCATTTAAAAATTTTAAAAAGATTTAACATAGATTCATGCTAAGCCATAACGCTTTCCTGCGAACTGTTTTAGTTTAAAAAAATAACACAGAGTAAAGGAAAGTGTCTTAAGATAATGAAGAGAAAAAATGGAAAAATCCGAAGAAATCTAATTCTATGCATTATCCTTTTCAAAAAAGTAAGAAGAATTTATATTTTACAGTTTGATAACATATCCTCTATAAAAAGCCAGCCAAAAATAAAGCAAATAAAAAAATTTCAAATAAAAAGAAATAAACGTATAAAGTGATGTTGTTTGTTATTTTTAAAAGAAAACACTCGAAAATTGTAAGGCAAAGAAATAATCCCGCATCTACTTTTATATTCACTGTAGAATTTTTTTTTTTCTATCTGTCTGTTTATCTATTTATATTTTTTTTCATTCTTCCAGGTACACCTGAAGGCATTCTGACGAATTAAAGTCCTGAAACTTTTTTTCACCTCATCTTGTAAGGATTTTACCCTAAAGGTTCTTGGAGAATTCGAAGAAATTTTAGAAAGAATCTTATCTCTGGATCTGAAATGGCAGGCACATTAAATGTCGTACGTTTTGGAGGAGTGTCCAATGTGAGCCATGTGGGCAATACTTCGGCTCCAAATTGTCCGCCCAGCTCAGATGACGGAGACCGTGGTCCTATTCCTCTCTTTGCTGCTATTGGAATTGAACCAACAGTTTCTTGATGCTACTCATCTTGACTAAGAAGTCTCTTAGAAGGTAAGGGGAATTCTAATTTCCTTTATTATAGATGAGAACAATATGTTGAAAAGCCTCAGATACAAAATAAAACTACAAAATAAATACATAAATAAAAGACTAATAAATCTCTATGAAGGTAAGAATCCCATGCACATCATGGATGTTTGTGAGTGGTTCGAAATCCTCGTTAAACTGTAGGTTCTAAACCAAAGTAGGTAGTGCAAACAAACCAAACTTAGACGGCAAGAGGAGAATTCTGATTTCCATAAATATAAATAAACAATATATTGAAAATCATTTTCAGATGTAAATAAAAAGATAAGACTAAGAAATCTCTAGAAGGTACCAAGGGGAATTCTAATTTCACTAACTAATAAACTGAAAATAACAAATTATGAAAAATGATGTTTCATTTATTTTCATAATAAATTAAACCATGTGTTGAAAATCTCAAATACAAATAAAACTACAAATAAATAAATAAAAGACTAATAATTCTTTTTAGAAGGTTAATGGAGAATTCTGATTTCCTTAAATATAAATGAAACAATATATTGATATCATTTTCAGATGTAAATAAAAAAATAAAGACCAAGAAATCTCTTAGAAGGTGGCACAAACAGGGGGAAATACCATGATTTCCTTAATTATAAATGAAACAATATTTTCTTAATAAATTAAACAATGTGTTGAAAAACTCAGACCACAAATAAAGCTACAAACAAATAAATAAATAAAGGACTATTAAATCTCTCAGAAGGTAAAAATCTTGGCAGTATCATGGTTCTTTTTTAGTGGTTCCGAAATCCACATTAAATTGTAGGTCCCAGTCTAATTAGCCGAAAGTGTGCGAAAAATGCCCGTAGAGCGACAAACCAAACTTAGACGATAAAAAGAATTCTGATTCTCTTAAATATAAATGAAATAATTGGGCTGAAATCATTTTCAGACACAAATAAAAAAACCGCTACAAAAATAATAAACACTTTAGAAGGTAACAGGATAAATCTGATTTCCTGTGATATAAATGGAACAATATATCGAAAGTTAAGTAAGTTACAAGCTTAAAAAGAAAAGTTAAGAAAAAAAGTTAAGTAAGGTTTTAAAGTATCTATTAAAGGACTTAACCACGGAAATTTACCTTTAAAGGATTAATACTGAAATATTCCTTTTTAAAGGACTTAATCATTGAATAGGCCTTTTAAAGGATTTTACTGCTGAAATAACCTTTAAAC